>JAQGBA010000578.1:0-29331 GCA_034698125.1 Prionchulus punctatus | reverse complement strand
ACAGGCAAATACAATGGACTGGAACTGCAATCGTAAACAACAAAATTAAATATTAAATATACTAATCAATATCAGATCAAAAGGAAATGAAAGGAAAGATCAAAATCAAGGAAGCATGAAAGATACCGTACCGAATGATATCTGCAAAATATTTCTCGATTCGATATACGAACCTCAACCGAACGAACCGCAAAAGCTCGATTTTAAAGCATGCAGAGCAAAGTTGGTACTCCTCAAAGAAGACTAAACATATTCAAACTCTCGCTTTTGGCGCAACTATGTTTTTTTTATGTTCCACAAAACGGAAGCGAAAGAAAAGCAAGACTCGTGTCAAAGCGATAAAAAAATGGGCAATATGGTGAAACAGTCTCCAGATATATGATCATTGGCGATGATGGCAAAGGGATTTTGAGAGAGACGTTTAACGCACCTTACAAAGTAAATTTTTGCCTCTTGCGATCACGCTTGAATAAAAGTAAATTTTCGTTTTTTTTAGAAATGGTATGAACCTCCTGCAGCTCGATTCGGACCCATGTCGGCGAAAGTGATCGCTGGTGGCGCACCGGGCCCTTCCAAACCGTCAACATTTCACTTTCTCTGTCAAAATTTCTATCAGTTCACGAAGTCGAAATATCAGCTGATCTCGAAGAAGAAACGAAACCCACAATGACGACAAGAAAATAAATCTTTGACATTACCGCTTTAAAATTCGTATTCTAGAAAGTTCCTTTAAATGTACATAATTTGTTTCTCCTTATAAATGCCAATACTTAGAAGAATAAAATTAAAATAACTTTTGTCTTATTGTAAACATGGCCTAGTGGTCGCTGTTCACCTGGATGTGATTCTACAGTTGTAATGGTAGCATATTACATACTAATAGTATGGTAGCATATTGTGGTAGCGTTAGCATATTGCATATTACTTATGTTAGACATGTTAGCCTTAGCATGAAGTAAACGACGGTTTTATGTGAATAAAACATGAAGTTAACTTATGCACTGCTAAAACGCAGGCACAAGCGCAAACACAAGACAAGTAAAAAGAGTGTACTTTACTCGTCGGCAAAATATGAATGAAACAAAGCGAGCCGCGTCAATAGTATTTAAGTTTAAGTTTAATTGATTTTTGCAATTTGATTTTATCTCTGTGTTTGTATTAATTATATGCTGGAATTGTCCACGGGGCATGACAGTTTGAAAGTGTGAAACATCAAATTTGGAGATAAAACACAGCAATTTGCTTTCGATATAAAACAGTGTTTAGAAAGGGTAGCTGAGGTATAACTGAGAAAGATGCATCATCCTCCACTCTATAAGAGCACTGGTCATTTCGGCTATAGTGAAACAGCAATTTAATTGCGATATAAAATAGTGTTTAGAAATGGTATCGGTTGCTTAACTCAGAAAGACTTGAAATAAATGGTGAAAGCGTTTGCTTTTTCCTTTCAAAATATTATACGTTTTTGATTTTTTTTGAGACGTATTTGTGTTACATTTTACCATTTTTCAGTCTTCAATGCAGGCTGGACATGGCAAGATTGTAGTTTACTCTAAAGGAAGTACGTGACTCATATCTCTAAAGTGTAAATTTTACTTTCGTAGCTTTGTTTATTGTCCTTGCAGGTAACTTCAAGTTTGTTTCGTTTTTAAGTACACGTTTGTACTATTGGACACCATGAATAGTAAAAATTTTGAAAAAAATACGTTGCAAGGTTATAAAAACGCTTCCGCAATTGATTTCGTAAAACTCGCGTTGTTGTCACAATTTTAGAATAGTTCAAGAAAATTAGTTTGAGAACTACCATCGAATTTCGTTGGAGGCCATTATGAAAACTTTAAATTCAAGCGAAGAGGTAAAAGTTGTTGTATGAATATATTATATATTAATATATTATATTTGACATTTTAGACAACATTCGTGTAGGGATTAACCGAAAATGAAGCCAAAATACGACTTAAAACATATGGCAAGAATACAATTAATGAACCAAAAGTAATAATAAATCTACATGGAAATGTTTGATTCAAGAAACTTCGTTTTAGACTATTTCCGTACTTAGAGACAACTCTTTGAAACTAATTAATGTATCATTTTTGGTTCCTGGTGACGTTGTCCGTTTAACAAAAGACGATTTCATTGCTGCAGATACGAGAATAATTTCATCAGAAAGTCTTCTGGTGGAGAAAACCTTTCTCGATATGTTCTGGACAGTTGTTGAAAGCAATTTTTCAGGTCAATATTTCTGCTTTGACTGGTGAAAGCGAGCCTCATGTTCGTTCCAAGAATGAAACCAGTGAGAACCCATTAGAAACTGAAAATTTACTGTTTTTCCCTACATTGGTTGTTCATGGTATCTGAAGAATATTTCCAAAGAAAGGTCCATCTCCAGTGAAATAATTTGCTTTCAGGAAGCACTAAAGCGGTAGTTTTTTCTACTGGCGAGTCAAGAACAATGGACAAAGTGGTCGTGCTAGCAAGCAGATATCTTACTGAGCCAACCGTTGCGTTGACCAGTGCGAAAGGATTAGTTTCTAGTTGGCTATTCGGCGGCAGCAATCAGGCCACCGGCGACGGACCTCTGGAGAACGACCCAAACGCCGCACCGTCGACGCCGTCCAATAGACCAGTTAATTTATTGCCCGAAGTTCCTGTAACGACTCCAGTTAGACATTTGTCGCCCCGAGAACAGCGCGATTGCATGGTACACTTTAAAAATATTTTTTGTTCGATTCGTTGTCTTTTTTCGTTTCTAATCGCGTTATAAAAAATTCATTGGCGTTTTGTAGGGAATAAAATTGTGTAACGTACGAAGAAATCGTTGAAAAATATTCAAAATATCGGCTGAATCGATTTTGCACGATAATTTACCGGAAATGCTGCGTTTACAGGAAATGTATTGCAGTGTAAAAAAATTAATTATAGGAAATGCTGCGTTTTCGAAATAGTATTGTTTCTAAAACTTACACATCCTGTATAATTCTGTTTTATCCAACACATCGCTATTTTTCCGCGACCTTTACCTGACATCGTTTTGTTTGTTGTATTTTTTGACAGTGTTTGACTCGTCGTTGTTCAAGCAATTGTTTGTGCGCTTATGAGTATTGTAGGCATGTTTGACTTGGAACAATCATGAAAATGAAACGTTTTACTTCAAACAACTAGTATACGTACATAATTAAAATACTGTAACGTTAAATGTATTAAAAAACAACGAGAAAAAATATGCAATACGAATAAAAAAACGAAAATGAAAGAAAATTCGCGAAACATTTACGGACGATGGTGCTTCAGCTGTCGATGCCGGTGATTCGTTTTTCTTTCTCAAAAACACTTCGCCATCATCGTCCATTTTCGTATCGTTTTGATACATGACTTGCATTTCTTTGGCTTCCGCCATAGTTATCGCGTTGTTTTTGACTTGATTTTCACACACGGACTGTACTTGATTTTGCTTGAGTTGATGCTTTTCCAAGCGTGAGATATGAATCGAAGATCTCTAGATAAAATTTCCATCCTTTTTTCTGGAACATAAAAAAAACATAGTTGTGCCAAAAGCGAGAGCCTGAATATGTTTCTATTTCTTACTTTATAGTCTTCTTTGAGAAGTACTTTGCTCCGTATGCTTTAAAATCGAGCTTTTGCGGTACGTTCGGTTGAGGTTCGTATGTCGAATCGAGAAATATTTTGCAGATATTATTCGGTACGGTATCTTTCATGCTTCCTTGATAGAACCATGCTTCATAGGGCTAACGTTATCTAGAACACACAATGTTCATGAAATAACCGAATTCTCCGGCGAGTTGCTGCAATTTTTCGTCGTTAAAAGTTGCTAGACATTGAAACAAAAAAGAAAGAAATACCTGGGGGCCGGCGGGGTTACCAAATGCGTATAACCTAAGTCGATTAATAAGGACTTCAAACGTTGATTTTTGTCCTCCACTTGGGCTAAACGCGCCGCGAAGTCACGAATTATTTCCCGGAGAAGTTGGACTTCCGAGGGTGGCTAAAAGGCAAAATCAAACACAATTTCAGTTAGCAAATGGAGTAAACGAGGTCGCTTTCTAGGAATATCACACTTTTTTTATGTAATCAGTTTTTGCGCCCATTTCGAAAAGTGAAAAAAAAGTAAATAAATCAAATTAAGCGAGGAACGTGAAAACAAAAAAACAGATTGTGACTTCGAGCCAGCAACTAAGCGATGAAATATGATGATCAAGCATGACCCTCATTTCAAATTTCAAAACCAAAATGAGGGAAACGTCGCGAATTATAGTACCTACATATCGCCTGCAAACTATATAGTCAAGTGGTCGCTGGCCGACAACTATAGAGCATCCTAAACTGTAGTCGCCTTTAAACTATTGTACGTATTAAATGTAAAAAATTTACCGGACTGGGCGAAGAGGCACCGTCGCCCGGCGTTCGTTCGTCCATGTTATTACGTTTTACCGTCACGGACGGATTATTTCGTTCAATATTTCGGCTTGCGAAGATGACGGGTAAAAGGCAAAATCAAACAATTTCAGTTAGCAACTGGGAGTAAATGAGGTCGCTTTCTAGGAATATTACTATCACCGGTCGACTTTCTGTTTCGTAACGAAAAAAAAATTTAAAAATTTACCGGACTGGGTGACGAATCGCCGTCGGGCGGTGAACGTTCTTGGTCCATATCGTTGTCGAGGTATTTAACAACTGAACCCTCGTGCACGGACGTCGGAATTGCTAATAATAAACGAAAAAACACAGCCAAACGTTGTTCTTAATTTCGCTTAAATGAGCAAATTTTCGTTTCATACTAAAGTTTCCAGTTTTTTCCTAGAAATGTTAAATCACACATTCTACGCAAATTTATCATCGTTTGTTTCGTTGCAGTTGGTCTCGCAGCGAATGATCAGGCTTCAGTCCCATTTTTGACATAAAAAATGACAAAGGAAAGGACTACAGTTGAAAATTATAGGCGATTAAAAGTCATCGTCGATTGTTTCAATTAATTACGCTAAATTGCAAATTGAGGGCAAATTATTTGTTTTTTTCTCAAATTGCAGAAGTTTTGAGTTTTTTTAATTTCTCGAAAAACAAACGGAAAGTTAGTTGGTTAGCTAATCTTTTTTGTATCATTTTTGTTGATTAGGGTTAATTAATAATTTTTCCTTCTCTCAAAATATTCAGGCTAAAAAAACGCCAGAAATGTAATAAAAACGAACTAATCTTTGTTAAAATCACGAAATTTACAAATAAGCTTATTACAGCATTCCGTCGACGACGTGGACGAACCGAGACCGTTTCAACCGTTTTCGACGCGTTCCACAACTGAAATTTTGTATTTACATCTTAAAATCAGGCAAATTTCTCGAATTAGTCTAGAAAAACATACTTAAACGTAATTTTCTTGTTCTCCGAGCTTTGTAGCATTTTCCAATAAATATAAAAATGAGCAAGAATTAGATTTTTTGTAAATATAAATTCTATGCAAATTTGGCAAGCAGCAGCCGCCAAAATTGCGCAATAACCCGTTTTAAGGGAAAACGTTCAATCTAGATACGAGAATAGTAAAAATGATGTTTTTCCAGATGATTGGTGGTCACCAAAGATCCACAGAAATATAAATTGTCCAGTGACTATAGTTGTTCAATTACTAAAGTTGTCCGGTTACCATACGTGACCGCTGACTACTAAGTGGAAAAAAATGACAGCTGCATTGAGACTATAGTTGCATTTGCACGCGGACTATAGTTGAACATTGCCCCCAACTGCAACGGTCACCGGAAATTAGTTTTTCGGTGAATTGCTGCAATTTTTCATCGTTAAAAGTTGCTAGACATTGAAACGAAAAATAAATACCTGGGGCCGGCGGCGGCGATTTCGGCGCCTCGTTAATTAAGCATGCACAATTCTCAACTACAATATTTTGATTATTATCTTCACTATTTTTTTTTTAATTATTTTAATGTATATTACCTTAGTCTTGGTTCATCAAGGGCTGTGCTAATGGTACTCAGACTGTCACAAAAATTAATTTTCCTCGTGAAATGGATTTCATTATCATTCTGAGCAACTAATGCGCAGAAATTCCAATTTTTATCATCTTACAAACTTCTCTCCTTCCGAAAGCGTGAACTTGAAGAAATCGAGACAAAAGACAAAAGATGTGGCGGTTAAAAGTCATTTTGCATTTCAAAACAAGCCATTTTTGCTTTCATTGTAGATTTTGCGATTTCAGTTTTATAAACAACGTAACCATTTGTTTTGCGATCTTTCACAGATATTTTTCAATTCATAAATTAGACTAATTGTTCTGCTATTATAAACTAAAAATAGAAGACAATAGAAGTTTTTTTTATTGATTTCGAAACATTCGACATGTTTTGTTGTAAAGTGTTAAAATTGTTCGTTAATTAATTTTGCTTGGTCCGTAACGTTTTTCGACGCTTTTTTCTCATTTTTATACTAATTCCAGTCCTTTTACATTCCAAATGTCGTCGTGTCCTAAATGTCGCCGAGTAGTTGCCGCCAATGGTATCGCGTTAAAGAATTCCATGTATCATCCGCATTGCTTCAAATGTTTGAATTGCCGAAAGAAATTATGCGGTAAACAGTACCATTTGAGAAAGAACATTGCCTTTTGTTCGAAATGTTACACGAAAATGTATCGACAGCGTTGCGTTAATTGTTGCGAACCGATTAAAGGATTGGCGTTGAAAGCGATGGGCGTATTTTGGCATCCGGGCTGTTTCCGATGTGCGATTTGCAAATCGACGCTGCATCGTAACGTAAGTTGACACATTTAGCGATAATGCGAAACGAGTTTTTTGATTTTACGTTGACTTTTCAGTACTATTTGTCGAAGATGAAGCAAGCATATTGTTCGATTTGTCATCGGGAAGAGAAATTCGCACCGAAACGGATGGGTTTTCAGATACCGCAATTGTACAACGAAATCGACGTCGATCTATTGGAACCGGATATCGTGAAATCGTTATCGACCGATGTCGGAGCGAATACAGCGCGAAAGCCGCCGTCGAAATTGGATCATTTAACGAACAAATTTATGAACATGAGTTTTTTTAAACGACACCCTCGAGCAACATCGCCGAGTTCGAACGATTCTCCGCAAACGCCCGAAACATCGCCGTTGGTCGGCTTAATGTGTCCGAGCCCATCGTCGTTCATGGGAGAGAATTTCAAATTGGACGCGATGCCGGGCATCAGTCTCAATCCAATTAATGATTCCAACGTCGCTAATAATCTGATCACTGAAAAACCATAGTTTAAATATTTGCTCGATATCTATTGCTCGTTTTTATTTTCACGCACTTTATTGTGATTTATTGCTAATGATTAGTTAAAAATTACTGCTAAAATGTGAAACTAATTTTGTTAATTCTCTATCATTTTTTCAGTGGGAATAAACAACTTTCACATCGTTTCTGCACCTTTACTTAATATTTTTGTTTGAACACTTGAATTCTTTATTAAAAAAACTTGTTAAAAATGTTAATTAGATGGTTTCGATTTTAAGCTTTTTTATATTTCTTCTCCTTAGGGTAATCTGTTGTGCCTGAGGCGATAATGTCGTCATTCATAACGAAGCTTCTAATATTCCCGATCCGCCTTGCACCAAGCAATTAAATCGTTTCGGCTGTATGCTTTCGTCGTAATATTCAGCAAATTCCAGAGAATCATTTCAATGCATGTTTTGAGGGCCATTTCCATGTCATAAACCGTAACCACAATCGCAAAAAAACAGAAAAATAATACAACTTTTATCATTTCGCACTTATATGTGTCGCTTTCGAATACAAAACTGAAGGTTTTTTTTAAAGAAAATAAAACAAAACCAGCTATTACAAACTGTTTTACAGCTATTTTTCGTTTCAAAAATCTTGGAACCAAAGCTCTATTTTTATTTGCTTTTGTGAAACAAATGAAACTGAAATGAATTTTAATTAAAAATCTCTACTGTACTGTATAAGTATCATGCGTACAGTACGTACAGTACATACAGTAATCAACCTCGAGCAGACATAACGACTTTATTTGTAGAGGATTTTGTATTTGTCGCTCCTATCGTCGATCGACACCAATTTACCAATTCGTTTCTTGTCATCGGTTTTTTTTGTAATGACGGAAAATTTCGTAGCAAATCGTCGGCGCATACATTATCAATTGGATCTGCGAATTGAACGCTAAATCGAAATAAAAAACACAAGAAAATGCCTATTCTTAATTGATTGTGGGACATTTATGAAAACAACCCGGTGTAAAACTTTGCAATTTGAAAAAGCAACTTTAGATTTTATTTTGAATTGCAAGACGCATTTTGTACAATTTACCAAATTATATGCTTCAGCAATTTTCAAAAAAGGACAGATTTTGGCTCTTTTGGATCAGGCATTTTTTTTATATATCCGTCGGCGCAATCTTCGGCTAAATCAGCCACAGTTGCAGAAATCGAAAAAAAGAAAATTGTTATCAAAAATAGGTTCATAATTTCTTGGGTTAAAAAATTTATCTCATATTAGCAGTAAATTTGTTTTCAACAATTTTGGTTCAATTTTATACATTTTTTGAAGCATCAGTTGCTCATTTCGAATATCTTTTGTAAAACGTCAAACAAATGAATAAAATTAGCACGAGTTAAACGTTTCAGTAACTTTATTTGATGAATAAAATCGAAATTTCAAAAACGTATTTAAAATTGTTTAGTTTTCAGTCGTTTACGTTTAGGTTTTCTTGTTCTTTTTCTCTGCAGCGTAACTGTCCGAATCAGGGTTCCTTGCTAAATTTTCAATTTGTTCACGATCATCCTTGCAACAAGCTATCAAACTATCTCTGGTGTACATGAATTGATATTCTAATAATTTTGGAAAATTTTTCACCAACGAATGGACGCAAAGATTCGTCTCCATAATCGGCAAAACTTAAATTCACAGCGAAACAATAAACGAATACAATGTTTATCATCTTGAACTATTTATTACTGGAACTTTTGAATTAGAAACTAGAACATTTTGTTTCGAAAAGTTGCCTTAATAAAAGAGACAAAAGATGTTTTAAAAAGTGCATTATTACAGATATAAAATCTTTTCTGAACAATTTTCGTTACAAAATTGCATTTAAGTGAATCGATTAATAGATTTTCTGTAACTTTTAGGTTTCGATCAAACAGAAAACACAATTAAATGTAAAAAGAGGTTAATAATAAATTTTATCGCGTCAAATAACGCAAGCCATTTGATTTATCAAACAAATACGTTTCTTAGAAACACAAAATTTAATTAATCAATCAATTTTTGACATGTTTTCGTTATCGGATTCGCACATTTCGAGGCTGTAAATTACACTAACGGTGTCCGCAAATTTACGGTGCACGACATTTTTACGTTTCTTTAGGAATATTTTATTGAAATGAAAAAATGTCTTATAAAAAGCTTAAAGGATCGAAAAAAGATGCTAAATCTTATAAATAAATATCTTTATTATCTTTTTAATGAGGTTCGTCAAAAATGCATTGAAAATTTTTCTCGTAGTAAACAAAAATCTTAACGTTTCGCAAATGCACGGAACGTTTTTGAAGCAGTTGCGCCTGATAAACGAGTTGAACCAACGGATAATTAGTTTTCCCGAACGTCAAATGGACGAACAAAGAAAAGATATCCTCGGACAACTTGTTGACCCGTCAGAAAGTTTGAGTAAAAAAAGTTTCTATTTTACTTCGCACTTTCGAGGAACAAAGTAATACACCGTCGGAGAATTTAAAAAATTTGTTTAGTAAATATTTCTGGCCTTAAAACATGAAAAAATTGGTTTTATTATTGCGTTCTTCTTATTTACACGTTTCGATATAAAAAAAACCGTCCTTGAAAAGTGTCACATAGGAATGAAATATAGTTCCATGGATTTAGTATGATCGACGATAAAAGTATTAAAAATGTTCGGAAAAAAATTCTTTTTTCAATGTTGTAATTGCTCTTTTTTATGTGTTGGTCGGTCGTCGTTTTGGGAAATTTTTGGAAATTTTTTGAATGACGATTTTGCGTCGAATAATGCTTGGCTCGTTTATAAAATTTGTTTT
This sequence comes from Prionchulus punctatus, assembly GCA_034698125.1. Lineage (NCBI taxonomy): Eukaryota > Metazoa > Nematoda > Enoplea > Mononchida > Mononchidae > Prionchulus > Prionchulus punctatus. The sequence continues at coordinate 19,253 of JAQGBA010000578.1, read as the reverse complement.
GTACCAAGCAAAACGATCGTTTCTAGTGGTTATGGTCTGGTTCCATTGAATGGACTTGTAAACAAGTTTAGCACGCTCAATACAGACTCCTCGATGACCAATAATGAATTGAAAAATGGATTTTTTCGTGCATTTTCTCGATCCATTTAACGAAACAATTTTCTTCATCGAAAGCGATGGGAAAAAACACTCTTACAGTTCGTTTTCTATTCTGCAGAATTATCCGCCGATAGTCTAGTAATCGTTTTTATTCCTTTTACATCTTCGTTTTCATTCCTCGGACCAAACTAATTTTTAATGACAATTGACGCCGTCGTCGCTGGACTCGTCGAAATGATGTTTCACGTCGTCGCCGCGGCGGCGTTCGCGCGCGACCTGCCTGATAGGCGAAAATTAAATTTACTCGGTTCGTGTAAAATTCTCAATCGTTTTCCTCTTTTTCTTCCCTCATTCGTTGCCTTTTTTCATTCCTCAATCGCCTTTCGCTTTTCTACTCTTTTTTAAACTTTTTCTCGAGTCATTTTCTTCTATCGACAGTCTCCGATAAATGTCTCGAGTCAGCATGGCGTCCATGTTTCCAATATTCGATCGTACAATGAAAATTTGCGACTCAATTTTGGTTTCCTTGAAATGGTTTCGGCGCGGAATATTATGTTTATGAAAAAGTTACTGAAACGAATCGAATAAATGTATAAACGAGCTTTCGTTTGTCCGTATCAAGGATAAAAAACGTTCTTGCAAAAAGAAGTAGTTTTTTTCGTGTTATATTTTCTAACTCGGATCGAATTCCTTCGCGACATAAAAAGGGGTTTTTGTCGTGTCGTAAAATATCCGAATGCGCTGTTTTCGGTGAGAATTTTTCAAACGAAATCGACTTTCGTTAAAAGAAATTATTATGAGTCCTGAATGATAGAGGAAACAATCGTAAAACCACCTCAATGTTGGCTGGTTAAATGACTTTTGAAAAATGTAAAAACTTTTTTGTTTTGTTCGTCTTTCAGAAATATGCCAGTTTCGAAAGTTTTAAGAACAAAAGTTACATCGAAATGTTTCCGATTTTCAAACTTTTACTGACTATTAGGAGTAGCTTTAGGATTCGACGATTTGCGGTTATTTCTTTTTTTTTGTTCTCCTCGAACAATGCATCGAATTTGTTCCAACTTTTGCAGCGAAAAACATGACGAATACGGTAAATGATACAGTCACTTATTCGTTTCATAAATTGGTACCAGTAAGGTTAATGTCGGAACGCTTTTCTTATCTGATATTATTCATTTCATCGTCATTCCGTCTTGTTTGCCAAACCTTTTATCAAAATACATTTCGAAGTCGATCACAACCAAACTTTATAAAGTTACCCGTTTTGCGTTCGAATTTTGCTTTAGTGGGAACATTTTATGTTCACAATAAGAAATGCAATTTTTGAGTTCAACTTTTTTGCGTTCATCTTATTTCAAAAGTTCCAATAATTTATCGTTTCGTTTTTTAGCTCGAAAGTTTTCATTTCAGGCAACGACAGTGATCGAATATTGCCGAAACCGAAACCAAATATTAATCATTCAAAAAATACAACTACTACAACTACAACTACTACAACTACTTCTGTTGAGAAACGAATTTCGGACGGTTATGTCGACGACGAGTCGCCTTTATTGACGGAAATGAATAATTATTCGTCGAAAAATGTTCGACGATCGTCGATGCCGCCCAACGGTTCGGTACCGAACGGATTTTACGGTGAAACCAATAAAGGCTACTCAACGGACAGTCACAGCACAATAATTAAGGCTTACAACGATGGTAACGGTACGATAAACGATTCCGTAGACGGTCGCCGTCGCGGTACATCTCCACCGTACACGGACGCCGATCGTGCTTCGATGCCATCCAATTGGGAAATCGCTTACACTCAATTAGGCGAAAAGTATTTTCTCGAGTAAAAACACTTCTATTTCGATCCGTTTTTTGTTTCACGCCATTTCAAATTAAATTTGTTCTTCACGCGCGTCTTCGCCGTTTTCGAGCTTATATTGTGTTTCAAAATGTCTATTATTGGCATCGAAATCGTTTCGTTGGAGTTGTTTTTACGAAACGCGAAAGCGTTTAATTAGTTTTTTTCATTCGCTTCGCGTGAAACTGATTTGCGACATGTTTTTTTACAGTCGCGGCACCAATACGACACGTTTGAACGACTCGAGAACGGGGAAAAATATTCGTTCCAGCGTCAAAATACCGTCCAGTATGGTCGCATAAATGAAAGTACGCGCTAGTTTTTTGAAATTCATATGAAACATTTTTAGGTTCCAATTTGCCTCATGGTTGGGAGCGAATCGACGATCCTCAGTACGGCGTTTATTACATCGAGTAAGTACATAGTTTCTTTCGCGCCTAAAAATAGGTAATCATTTTTTGACCGATTTTAATAGTTTGTGATCCGAATAATGTACTGTATTTACCTCCATTCGTACACTTTCATGATACACGGTTGATACCGTTGACATAGATCTCCCACACGTATCGAATTGTTAGAAGAAATCCACAAAAGCATTTTGTTGCCGATATGTTTGTTGATAAATAAAGAAAGGCGCCTTGAAAAGTTTTCATTTCGTCTGCGACATCGACTGAACCGAGCAAAAACTAAAACCGTACACAAATAGCTTGAGAATCACGTTTCCTTCCTGGTTTTCGCTTCCATCAATGAATCCACTCATTAATTATTAAGGAATCGGAAAATGACCATGAATTTTAAAAAGAAGTTTTCTTTCAGTCATATTAATAAACGAACTCAGTACGAAAAGCCGACGGTTCTGCCAAATGGTAAGAATTGCTTTCCATGTTTCTTGTTTTGGATACGATCAAACAGACTGAAGTTACTTTTTTGCTTCGGGAATTGTTTCCGGTGATCTAAGTTGTTACACGTTGTTATTGCTGTTGGGATACGGAGCTGCTAGATGTGGTCTATTAGAATCGAATATATTCGCTGATGAAACGCGCTCAGAAACCGAAAGTGTTTTCGAATTAGTCAAAACTATCCATTTTGTGAAACATTGTCTTTTTTTACCTTAGTGACTTAGAAATGTTCTCACCCTGAATTTTTAGGTTTCAAACATTTTACAAGCTATTTTTCGTTTCGAAAATTTACGATTCAATTTTAGACCATGTAAAAGAAAAAATGTTCACTAAAAATCCTCAGGAACTCAACGGAGAGCTTATGATTGTAACATTGCCAAAGACCGTCAACGGATTAGGATTCACGTTGGTCGGCGGCGATGATGCGTCGAATAACGAAGAATTTTTACAAATAAAAAACATCATAATTAACGGACCAGCGTTCAAAGACGGTCGATTAAAGACCGGTAAGTCACGAATATCGACACTAAAAGTGTTCAATCGCTTGCAAATCGAGGCTGAAAGTTGTTTCAAAACGTGAAGTTGTTTCTAGGCGATATTTTGGTGTCGATAAATAAAGAAAACGTTCTGGGATATAAACAGCACGAAATCATTCGACTTTTTCAATCCATTCCGATTGGCGTTCTAGTCAACATTCAGATCTGTCGAGGTTACCCGATGTTACTCGATTTGTCTGATAATGCGATGTCCGAACGCTTGAACGATTCTTCGGAACGAACGAACGGCGTCGAAATCGATTACGAAACTGTCGTCGTTCAATTAACGAAAGGACACGCCGGATTCGGTTTCACGATCACCGAATGTCCGTACGGGCAACAAGTGAACACTATCGTCGACAAGGAACGATGTCGCGATTTGCAAAGCGGCGATATTTTAATCGAAATCAACGGACAAAGCGTCCGAAAAAATAGCCACGCCGATCTTGTAGATATTTTTCGACAGTTCCGAATCGGCGAAAGGGTCGCGTTAGTTTGCAATAGATACAAATCTGGTACGTTTCTCGAAACGGAAAAGTGATATTTTTCTTTCCATTTTTCGACTCGTTTCAGAGCAAATTTTAAAACACACCAAAAATGGTCTCAACGAGCACAATTTAACGGTATTTGTTGCATTTTTTGGTTTCATAGCATTTTTTTCATTGTTTTTTTGTTTTTTAAGATTTTTACCGATCGTTCAGTAAATCCTCGTCACTACAATGACGGCCATCATCTCAATGGTTATCTTGGACAGTCGTCAACGGGTACAGCAGAGTATCCCCGCGGTGTACTGTAGGTTGTAAAATGAAGCCATTTTTGCTTAGATATTCGTCAAGCGACGAGAAGATCGGAATCGGAAACGGCGTCGCAAAATCGAACGCCGTACTCGACAACGTCGTTGAACAGACCGCAAAAAGTGAAAATGAACGGCAAATATGGTCAACGCCATTCGAATACCGAGCAATTTCTACGATCGCAATACGAAACCGAAACGTACAAACAAAATATCCCCTTGCAACCCATATACAATAAAGCATTCGATAAAAATTCGAATCTATTCGTCGACCGATATTCGCCGACGAAAGCGCAAAATTCGTCGTCGCCGAACAAGAAAACGACTCATTTTTCGACGGATTACGTCACTTTAGCGAAACGCATGAACGGCGCGGAAAAGACATACGTTCACGAAAACTACGAATATATAACAACCGATTTAATTCGACATCCGGATGGTTTCGGATTCAGGATCGTGGGCGGCATGGAAGAACGAAGTCCAGTTTCCATCGCGGAAATTGTTTTAGGCGGCGCCGCCAACGTCAACGGCACGTTAAAAAGCGGCGATGAAATCGTGGAAATCGACGGGCGAACGGTGATCGGCGTTGCGAGCCATTTGCAAGTGGTCGACATGCTGAGTTCTGCCGGCAGAGCTAACGGGCACGTCAAATTAGTTGTTCGCAGGAAATTGACAGGTTTGTGTTCGTTACATCGCTCGAAAAACAAATCACGCGTACTGCTTTATCGTCCTGACAGCGTTGCAGGAAAATTTAATCATTTTTCGAATTTTCAAATTTGGATTGTATTTTAGATCATTTTGTACATCAATATCCGTTCGATATAACGCTCCAACGAAGAGAACATGAAGTTGGTTTCGGATTCGTTGTGATGTCGTCTATGAACAGAAGAGGCGCAATAATCGGTATTTTTTTCTTCGTTACCCATCCAAAAATATTTTCACAAATATTTTTACGGTATTGCAGGTGAAATTATATCGAACAGTCCTGCTGGAAAATGCCGTCGATTAAGAATCGGCGATTGTATAATGGCCGTCAATAGCATTAACATTACGGAAATGTCGCACGGAGATATTGTCAATTTAGTTAAAGATTCAGGATACAGCGTTACTTTAACAATATCCGAGAATGATTGTAAAACTTACCCAAAACGCGCATAATTTTTTAAGATTACACCTCGTTTTCCGTTTCAGCGACTTATTCAACAAATAATGAATCTTTTAAGGGATTTATTCCGTCCTCTGAACAACAACAGTTTTCTGCTCAAAAACCATTGGTAAATGACACAAAAAGTGTTTCGCGAAGTCGTAAGCCATGCCAGATTGTGTTTCAGAAAAGTGGCGAGGAAACGTTCACCGTAGAACTCAATCGAGGTACGAAAGGGTTCGGATTCTCAATTCGAGGCGGTAGGGAATTTTCGAATATGCCCTTGTTCGTTCTCCGAATCGCCGATATCGGTCCCGCTCAAATCGACGGTCGGCTACAGGCAAGCTTCGAACTGCGCAGATTTCTGTTTCATAGATTTTTCCCTGATCCCTAATCTGCTTTAGGTCGGGGATCAAATACTGGAAATCAACTCCGTATCGACGGTGAACATGTCTCACAAAGATGCAATAGATTTGATCAAACGTGATCAAACCGTTCGACTATTGATAAGTCGAAGCACGAAATCGGAGCTAGGTCAGTGTTCATCGGAGGATATTTGGGTTCCACGTTTTTTCGACGATAGTCTCAGTGTTTCCACGTGTTCAACGAGCAAATCAACGTTTGCCGATGATTATTTCACAAACTTTTCTCTGTCATAATGATGGCAAAAACTAACCAAGTAGACTGTTAACAAAGCTAATTTCTCAGCCGCAAACAGTTGCTAACGAAATTAACACTTTTTTTGCTGTCAGTTACAAGGTAACAAGCAATTTTTTGTTGCACGCTTTTTGTTACGTTTTGGAATGAATTTCCTGTTTTTAGACGTTCGTTTTTGAATGCATTTTTCTCTTTTTTAGAAATCACTCGACTTAATTTTAATGTCGACTTTCGTCGTGGTTCTATCATTGTTTGAAAACGTTATTTTTTCTTTCAGTAACATTTTTTGTTTGCTTTATTAACTTTTGTCTCGGGATTTTCGGTTTTGATTTGCGATAGTTACCGAATTTTGCTCAAATATAACTTGATTTGGACTCAATTTTGTTTCAGATAAAGTTACAAATGGAGGAGAAAATGGAGAAAATATTGAAGAAGTGAAAAACGGCTAATGAAACTCTTCATATGTATTAAAAAAACAATTTCTCTGTTAGAATTCCATTGAATTAATGTAACTTATGTTGTGAACGATGGCAGATTATTTTTACACATTTGCAATAAAAATTGAAGCTCATTTCAATTCTTCTGCAAAATTTTGTTCCAAACCAGCAATCGCGTAAAATTGAAATTGTCAAACAAAAGAATAAAAAAGAAATTGAAATTTTTTTCGACAAAGCAATCACTCGCCAGGGCTGCAAAACGTAAAAGTAACTTTCGTTGCAATAAAACCAACTAATGACAACTCAAAATTTGTCTGCTGGTAATTGAAATGTGTAAAGTTCGATTTCTTCTCGTTTACCGACTGCGCGACCGATTTTTTGTTTTAAATGGATGGAAACTTAAACGTTTCTGAATTATTAATTCCCGAAGAAACTTTAATTGAAATTTTAATTCGTTACGGGCTGTATTTCGCGGCCGCTTTTCAAATTTTCTGCCTCGCTTCGATATTTTTAAAGTCGCCGTCGGACGAAAATAATTCGGAAGAATTGGACGAAGTGAGTCGTTTTCTTTTGTTTTTCTACCGTTTTAGAACCTTTTAAACGTAAAATAAGTTTTCAGCAAAAACCGTCGCCGACGAACGTTTGCAAATTAAAATCACCTACGTCGAAGAAATTCGGGCAAAAAATCGAAAAAAAGAAACGTCGTTAGATCGATCGGTCCAAATTAAAAAATGTCCGAACGAATCGAAAAAGAAGCCGAAGATGAAGAAATCGAAACCGAAAAGCGCTTTAATTTTTACGCCACCGGATTCTTCGTCGTTTTAATGATCGTTTGCGGCTTGCCTTTGTGGTGGTACACGACGCGCGTTTATCGAGTGGATTTGCCGTATGACGACATAAAAAATTTAAATTCGGCGTCTATAAAATTTCCCGTCCACGTCAAAATCAGTTACGTCGATGAAAACGATAAAATCGTCGCCGACGAAACGGCGGCGTATTTAACAAATTCATTTTCGTCCGTAGGCGTTTTCCATCCCCGTTTATCATTCGAAACGAGGTAAAACGTTTTTTTTTTGACACGATTTGTAAGATTTGCGGACAGTTATTTGGTTTGTTCTCTTTATAAAAGTGTCGTTTTGTGTTTCTTTAGTTTCGTCGTCGAACAATTGCCGGAAGCGTTCGTGGAATTCGTTCGAAATTTGAAAACTATCGAAGAATTGGATGAATCATTTTCCGGCATGACTTCGCGATCGCTGGACAATTTTTCGTTGAATTTCGTGATTTTACCTGTCTCGCCGTCGATCACGTTTACGAACGCGTATTTCGGCATCGGCTCTTTTGTCTACGTTCAATTTCATTACGCCGATCGAATGTCGGCCATCATCGAACGTTGTTTAACCGACGTTTATTTGAATAAACAGAAATTGATCGAAGTCGTTGAAAAAAATCTAAAAATCGTCGATCCAGCGAAATTGGACCGAAAGTCAGCCGTCCAGGCGAATATTCAACCGAAATCCACCATAGAAGTGTCCGTCGTCGTTCCGGATCCGTCTAATTGCAAGCCCAACGTCGATTTGCAGAAAATGTTCGAAAAAGATTTTCGTTCATTCGTCGACGGTTTGCGACCGTTGAGCGACGTTAAATTTAAATCTCAGGTTAGTTTTCGGTGCCCGATGGACAAAAATGCGTGCTATTTTTGATTTCACGTTGTTTCAGGTGTTGTATTACGTGGATTTCGATGTGAAACCGAAAAAGGACGAGGAACGAAAAGAATTTTACTACGAATCCAATCAATTGCCGCATTTAATCAGCGCTTTAGAAACTTACACGGGTGGTTTCGACGCCGAGCAGCCGATCTTTCGAATGGTCGTATACGTAACGCCGCCGAAATATTGGCCGCTGTTTATTAAAGATGAAAATAATATCGAAACGTCGACCGGCAATAGTTTCATAGTGTCGAGTTGGGGCGGCGTCGTCGTCGTTAATACGCCTGAACCATGCGTTAACGGGTCGTCGCCGACGTCTTTCGATGCTCAAACGCAAAACGTCATTTTGGCGCAAGCTCGCCAACTGCTCGGCTTCGGATCCGGGATACCGTTGGCCGGCATGAAAAAAACGTCTCATCCTCTCGCCTTATGGGAAATTCAAAGTCTTCTTTACGAAGCGACGTTGGATTACGTTACGAATTCTATCGCCACGTTGAATTCGTTGGTGAAACTTTTGGATCAAATAACAAATATCGTTATCAACGACGACGTCGGCGCTGCCGTCAAATCGGCCGTCGCGTCCGCACACGACGTTTTTCGAGCGTTGGAATCGAAAGAGGCGATCGTCGCCGTTTGCGACCACGCGAAAATGTCGCGCGCTCATTCGGAACGGGCGTTTTTCGATCAATCGCTGTTGGCGTTCTTATATTTTCCCGAAGATCAAAAATACGCCATCTACATTCCGCTATTTTTACCGATTAGCTTTCCAGTTATTTTATCCATACCGCTCGTTTCGAAATACATTAAATATCTGCGCGAATCGTCGAAAAAGAAACAGAAAATTAATTAAAATTCGCCGTATTATTGCGTAGGTCAAGTTGTGATCTGTTAAAAAAGTAATTTTGTTGTCTTATTAGACGGTTTTAATTTAATTCGTGTAAGTAACTAAAACTGGCACAGATAACGTTCAATTAGCGTCGGAATATTTTGCTTTTTTCTCGTCTTCCCGTTTCTGTCGCCAAGTGTTGAAATCTTCGCGAAATCGTTTGTCGGCTCGTTTTTGCTTATCGGCTCGAGGTTTTCGTTCGTATTCTTCGAACGCCGCGCGCAACACCGGCATCAATTTTGTCAACGTGCGAAAATTCGTAAAATTAACTTTCAAAAAATCGAAAGCTACGCCGACTTTGTCGATCAAGCTCGAATCGTCGTCGATGACCGGCAAGCGCGCATAACGCGCGCTGAAATGCGTCAACAGCGTCCGTTTGGCGTTCATCTTTTGCGAAACTTCGATCGCTTCGCCGACGGTGCTGTGATTTTTTCTCACCGCGTCTTGAATCAAATCGTTTTCGAACGTAGCTTCGTGAATGAGTAAGTCGGCGTCCTTGCCGATTTCGATTAAATCCGGGCACGGACGCGTATCACCCGAATATACTATTTTCTTGCCTCGCGACGTTTTTATCATGATACCGCGAGCGAATTTCGGGTGAAAAACAGGAAACACGCTTATTGCTCTGTAATAAGAACAAAAATTCATGTAAAAACGACCGGCGACTGTAGTTTGACGCCGCGATATGGAAAAGTGAAAAAATTATACTTTAATTTTAGTCGACTTTTAACTTCTCGCAGTAACGTTTCTGAAACGTCATTACACTCGTTTCCCACCGAAATACGCCTGGCGAGCGGCAAAATATCTTCGATGTATTTCGAATATAGAAATTGAATAGCGAATAATTGCGGCGGGCCAATGACGTAAACAGACTCGAAATTTAAATCTAACTTTTCGAAGGCCTCCTTCCGCCGAAGCAGAATCGTAAATAATCCAATGTGATGATCTTGATGCATGTGACTGATGAAAATTAGTTTTATATTGCACAAGATTTTATCGATTTCATTTGGCCCGTAAATTTCGAACAATTGACTGTACGTGCCTTCGCCGCAATCGAGCAAAATCGAATGACTGTCGTTTAGGTTCAATAAGATTCCTGAAAAACAAAAATGCGCTAGTCAGTCGGCTAGCTAGCAATATAGTGTCCACGTCGCGACTAAGGAGGAGGAACTATAGTGACGAGTGAACTAGAATCCCGCGCGGCAACTATAATTGCCTACGCTAACCAACCGTACCAGTTACGTTTCTAATTTTCGTCGGACACGCTGATCCTGTGCCGCAAAAAACAATTTCCGGATATTTTTCTACCCATTCGCCTTCCATTTTGCTTTGTACATTTTTAACGTGATCCGCGAAGGAGCTGACGAAATTCGGGTCGGCGTTCATCGTGTCGACGTACTCGCTCATTTCCAACGGTTGTTCGCCTCGCTCGAACGCTTTATGCGGCCGAAAATGATATTTCAACAGCGGTTCGGCGTAGACGATCGGCGATTTCAAATCGGCGTTTGACTTGCCGTGCGCGTGACAATCGAGTCGACGAAATAGATCCGAATCTATGTAATTTAATTGCGACTGCACACGAAAAATCGCCTCGCTATGCGGCAATATCGGTGCCGATTCGTTGAGCACTAAATGCCTCGTTCGAGCGCCGAATCGTTTCATCCAATTTTGATACGCGGGCGAGTCGAAAATGGCGCGATTCGATAAATGTACCAATAAGTCCAATTTGACGACGTCGTTTTCGTCAGATTCGTCGAATAGACGGTCGAAATCGGTGCAATTCAGGAGAGATTCCAGGAAGAACTCGTCGCTAACGTCGACGACGGCGAACGTCGGCACGGGCTCCGCCGCGCTCATAACATCCACGGATCGGACCACTCGACCGTTGGCCAGCGTCACATCGTTGCCGTTGCACAGCTCGCCCAGCAACGGACCAGCGGGCACGCCGGCTTTGAAACATCTGTCGATCAACAAATGGCCCGGCTTCGGTTTTAACGTGAAAATATACGAAACGGAAACGTCTCGTTTTTGAGCCTCGGGCTCGTCGTCGTCCTCGAGCACCAAACGCGTCACGAGTTCTTCTTTTCTGATCTCGGATTTCAAACGTCCGAATAGCGGCACGTAATTCATGATCAAACAGTCGTCCTCGTACGTTTTCAACGTGTACGCCTTTTCGATCAGTTTGATCGGCGGTTCGTGTTCATAAATGCAATTCGTCGCGCGAAAAATACGATCCATGCCCAAAGGTCCGTGAAAATTAACCGGCGGACGAGGATCGGTATTTAGCCTGGTTTTGTTCGCCGCTCGTCGCGTAATTCCGAATCCGGGCAAACCGCCGATGTTAGCCCATGTACTTTGCGTTAAGAAAACGTTGTCCAATTGTCCGATTCGATTGAGCGAATTCGTTAGTAAACGCGCCGAATTCTCGGGACAATTAATTATATATCTATTCGAAGACGTGAAAAGAAATAAACTTTTATTGTAACCGTGACATCCGCTTTGAACAACCTGAAAATCAAAACGAACGGCATCTAAAATATGAATCGGCGTACTGGTCAAGCAACTATAGTTCGAAATTCGATTATAGTTGCACGGCACTATAGTGAAACTATAGTCGCATTATAACTATAATCGCAAAGTAACTACGCTTTGAGTTGCGAGCTAAACCTGCTCGCTAATGTAAGTATTTGAGCATAAAACGACTTCTTACTTGAATGTAGACTTCGCTCGGAGCCGACGACTTAGCCATGTAGCTCAATGCGCCTCGTCGACCTGCAAACTTGTTCGAATCGGAAGAATTATTTGAAGCGGAAAATTTCAGACTTTCTCTTTCATCAGCGAAATGTCTTTTTTGAAAATAACAACAGCGGCTAATAGATTTTCGTTGAAGAACAAAATAAACCGAATTTTTCGTCGACTTTATGAGAAAACTTGAAACAAGCGAGATCTTTCGCATGATGCAAATTTTCGACCGATTTGGAAATTTTAACGTAACACTACAGTATTTCGCAGATTTTATGTATGCGAATAAGATGTGCAAGCTGAATTAATTTAATAGCGAAATAACATAAATATTGCGTTCTTACTTCAATACAAACTGAATTAAAATCTCATCATTTATTATGCGACCCTCGTCTATACTACATTATATAAGTCTCGCTCACTCGCGACGCGGTACGGGACGACGTTGCCGCGGTAACGTCAGCATAGCATTTCGCAATGTCTGATCTTTAACACTCGAATAACTTTCTGAATTTTCAACATTTTGGATCAGGTGGTTTTTTTAAAACTGGTCTAGAAACATCGACGAATCCGTTTTTACTATCTGTTAGCAGAAATTTTGTTCAAAAATCTGTATAATGTGACAATTTCAAGAAAGTAACCTATAGTTGCATACTTTTATGTCTTGGTCGGCAGGTCTCTATTATAAGCCTAAGCTGAGATTATCATATTTTCTGGTAGCTTATCCGTCCAGCTTTTCATTGCCGATTGACGTTTTCCGATACATCGTATAATTTTTCGTTTATTTCAGATTTTCATCAAGCAGCTTACACTGCAATGTAAATTTATGCGTATATTATGGATGAAAGCTGTCAATGCAAGCTGTACATTTGGTTTAAAGCTATGTCGATGGCCTCCTTTTATTCTGAGAATGATAAAGCTTTATTTTTTTCAACGTCAAATAGCTTTAACGATGATTCCGCTGAAAATCGACCAGAAATTTCTTCATTTGTTGAAGTGCTCAAACAAGAAATAAAGAAAGTTGGGTGTTTTACGAAGATGTGCACATTCGTCAACAATTTCGAAGGTTGGACCAGTTGGACAAACTTGTGTGCTTCATTTCAAAGTGAAAACTTTGCTTTCGATACAAGTTTTACGCTTCAATTGCTATTGCTGTATATTTCATCACAAATGCCTATAGAAGCAAGCTATGCCGGACATAGCCACAAACGTACTCCACGATGAATCATGGCAGAAAGAAATTACATCTGCAGAATTAAAACGTTAACTACACCAGATCGCCTGGTTATGCATTAAATCGAAAAATATGCTCAGCCGTGATGGTAATCGTGATAACTCCGAATGCTTCTTAATGCTGAATATGTTGGCACCTTTATCCCAGCAATTTATTTCCAAAAATTGGATAGTTAATCCCAATCTGAAAACGGTCAAAATTATTCAATATCTGAATCATAAATATTCCTTACTTTTTATGCCGAATGTTTATGGAAAACTATTTCTGTCCTAAGAAAAGGGTTGAAACTTGATGAAGAATTCCCAGTTTTATTGAAAGAAATTTTATTGTTGATCGATTGACTAAACATTTTTCAGTTTGATGATCTAGTCTATTTGTGCCAAGGTTTAGCTCAAGCTTGTGTTCCATCGGCTGTGAAAATGTTACTGGTTAAGAAGTCTAATTTCAAGAAGGATGATCTTGTTTTACCACTTCGTTACAATTTGAAACCTGTATCGTACAAAAAGCTGCATGCGTAATAAACTTTCTAAAACCATTAATACTTCGATAAACGTTTCATGTTGATAGTTCGCAAAGCACAAGCTAAAACTTGCACAGTTGGATGTTGATTTCACCTGCCATGAAACTGCCGTATGAAACTAAAGTCTGTTTCCAAACGATCTTGGGTAAGCAAAGATGCTGTAAACCCAGCACGGATGGAAGGTTCGGTAATATTTTCAAAAATGTAATTTATGAGCTGCTTCAAACCAGTTTCTTATCAGGTTTCAAGTAAAAATGTTTATAAAACGAAAAGCTTGACGGTTTCTTTCTTGTTAGTACAGGCAAACCATCGCCAAGTTGCCGATTTAGCAGTACAATTGCCAATTTCGCAGCACTTTCAAATTCCAAATTCGGACAGTAGACTGGTGGCAATAAAGTCAAATTTAAGCGAATCAAACAAGGAGCCCTCTGAGTGTCATTTGGGCAAAATTGCACATTTCCACCGCAATCCGGCCATTTTTCTACGAACTGTTTCAGAAAAGAAACAGTTTTCTTTTCTGAACAGACGAAATATGCTGGCCGCTTAATGGAAATCTGAAATAAACGAAAAATCATATGATGTATCTGAAAACGTCAACCGGCAATGAAAAGCTGGACGGATAAGCTACCAGAAAATATGACAATCTCAGCTCAGGCTTATAATAGAGACCTGCCGACCAAGACATAAAAGTATGCAACTATAGGTTACTTTCTTGAAATTGTCACATTATACAGATTTTTGAACAAAATTTCTGCTAACAGATAGTAAAAACGGATTCGTCGATGTTTCTAGATCAGCTTTAAAAAAAAACACCTGATCCAGAATGTTGAAAATTCAGAAAGTTATTCGAGTGTTAAAAGATCAGACGTTGCGAAATATGCTGACGTTACCGTGGCAACGTCGTCCCGTACCGCGTCGCGAGTGAGCGAGACTGTATAAAAAGATTATCTGTATAGATGTGATGCGATCACACGAACTGGAGAATCGCAATTAATAAACTTCCGGTTTCTCATCTCACCTTACTGTACTTTCGTGAAATGCGATTTGGAGCGTTTCGAAGTTTTCTAAACCACAAGAGCGCATAGAAATTCCAATTTCGAGAACTTCGAACGATTGTTGCCATGTTCGAATCAATTTTAAGCTATTTTGTTAGCTAAATTAACCCGGAAAAAACAATTCTTAATCATGGGCACGATCCAAGCAGCGAAAATTAAAACGAAACGACGATCGAGCTCTTTGAGCAATTCGGAAATTACGTTGCCTTGGGACAAATTTAATCGTTGGGTCCATTGCATTTGCATCGTGACGTTTGATTTAGAAATCGGTCAAGCGTTAGAAGTAACTCGTTACAATATTCAAAACGTCATTTTTTTCTTCATTTTCGTCATTTATCTTGCATTTTTCCGTTTCTTTCAGCTTGTATACCCGCGTCATGCAAAACTGAGCGAGAAAGAGGTCAAAATTTGATGTTTTCTAAAAATGCGCAATGTTAAGCTTTTTTCACACGTTTTAGAAATCAAACATTTGTTATTTGGCTTTTCCTGATTCTAATTCTGGTTAGTTTCATGTTCCTAAAAATGTCTGCGATTTTGGGCTTGATCGAAAAAAGACGTATCATTGTTTTAGGTTGTATGGGTGACACAAAATTTCACTTTAGAATTCGATGTACGGCGCCTTACGATAAAAAATTAAACGAAATGCATGAAAAATACAATCAGTTCGCTCCGATTGCATTATCGGTTAGTGAATCAACAAGTAAAAACAAATTTGTAGTTTACTTTTATAGATTTTCCGTCTATTTGTAGATTGATCCAAATTATTATTTCGGTTTTGTCTACTTTCGACAAGTCAAAGATAAAAGTATTTCGAGAGGTTACTTGCAGAAAGTACGCTTCTCATTTTGTTCAATTAAAAACAAATTTCAGCACTGGCTGTTGTTGTTTTTCGACAGTTAGCAAAATGTTCACCGTTTGAACTAAATTCTAACGCAATTAGTGTCGATTTCTTTCAGTCTCTGGTGCTTTTAACGAAATTACCTTTTGTAAATCTATTTAATCACGTTATCGAAACGATCGCCCCAGAATTTTTCAACAGTTCATTGCCGGGTTTGGAAGCGGCTTGTCACGATATTGACCAATGGGCTGTGCCCGTTCCAGGTGCCACGCTAAACTTGCCTATGTTAGGAACTGTTTTGCAGGTTAGTGGTGTCCAAATTTGTTTCACAACATGCAAAAAGTTAAAACTACCTTGTTCATTCCAGGTAAGATTGCCGTGCCGGTTAGATAAAGTTGGATCGCCGGAAACTGTCGCGAAAGATCGAGATGTAGGTCACCTTTGTGTATCAATAATTGACCAATTCAGACGTCTATGAACAAATTTTTGGTATTTATAGCAACTGTATACCTCGCCTTTCATTTTGCCAACAGTGCACGAACCAAATCTTTTCGAGTATAACTTTTTCAATGAAAAACGTGTTTTGGAAAATTTCATAATGAATTTTGTTCTCCATTCGTAGTAATCTATTACCCGTTCTTGCTCACGTTCAGCTTCTGTGGGAATTAGTTTTGGTTGGTGAAGTGAGTATTTTCTAATCAAAGTTGAGCAGTTCTTAATGGCGTCTGTGCATATTTCGATTTCACACTTCGAATTTAGCCTTTGGCGATTTTGGCTCAATCGCCGACCGCTTGTTCGTCGGTAGTGCAAAGTCTCGTGAGTCTTATTTGGCCTTTGCAATATTGTCTCGATTATCGGCCTTTTTTCACCATACACGACAGTGAATTTAAAGAATACGCGTCAAAATCACAATCAATGTAATGAAACGATTTTCGACATGTTTTCGACGAAATTCAGGCACAGTTTGTGATTTTTGCAGTCCCAACGTAATAATTGGAGTGACCAATCCGTTTTTCGCGAAAACACTTGAACACTGGCCAAATGTGATACGAGTCGGCGAAATTATTTCGTCTGCTAATTGTATTTTTACTCTATTCAAATAGTTTCGAGGCGTTTTTGAATTCGCTTTTTGTTCTTTTAGCGTCGCCTTCTAGTAGTCAAAAAGTTAAACGTGGCGGTGATTTGAAAACTCTGGATTCTAAACCAGGTTTCGAAGAAGCATCCTATAAAACACTTTCTAGTCGTTTTTTATGTTTGATTTCTTCTTAAAGGAATCTATTCGCGTTTCAAACCATTTTTAAATCGTGATAAAACGATGCTCAAACGTTTGATGAAAGTATTAACAAATTATTCTTCGTTTTTATTTTGAACACAGTTTGAAATTTTTTCCAACAGGGGATTCAAGCGAAAAGACCTTCTGAAGTTCAATGCGTTATTCTTAGACGGCACTTTATTGAAATCACACAAAGTTTCATTATTCCTTTAGTAAAAAAATGTTAATCTAATTTTGACACTTATAGAGATGTGTACGAACAGGTTTTGTATCAATTTAGGAACGTTACCTTGCCAGTTTGATGCCACTACAGAAAAACATTTCACCATGGAAGG
The DNA here is from genome assembly GCA_034698125.1 of Prionchulus punctatus. Lineage (NCBI taxonomy): Eukaryota > Metazoa > Nematoda > Enoplea > Mononchida > Mononchidae > Prionchulus > Prionchulus punctatus. The sequence goes on along the minus strand of JAQGBA010000578.1, from coordinate 2,247 downwards.
TTCGATTTGCGAACTTCATTTGTCATCAAAGATGCAAAAATGCGAAACGTATCGTTTTTTTAGTCCGCGCCCAAGGTACGAGACTTCGACGCTGAAGAATTTATTTCCACGTTGGATAACTATGGACCACAGTTGACCAGTTTTGTGAAAGGCGATTGGATCGGTTTGTACAGGTAAATTGGCTAAATTGGATTATTTCAATGTCAAAAATCGTTTCGTTTTAAACAAATTTTGAATTTTAGGAGATTTTTTCAAAGCGCAAATTTTGTCGGTTGGTTGAAGCAGCGGCAGAAAGAAGTCAATCATAAATTGCAATTATTGCATTTAGAAATTTTGTGCAATTCAGTAAGTTTTTCAATTTCAATTTTAATTTGTGTTTCCAAAAAACGCCCCGAAATGGCTCATTTGTTTAACATTGTCAGCAAATTTATGAAAGTCTTTGTACCAAACAAGAAGTGGAATTGGTGGATTTAGTTTTGAAATTACGAGAAAAATTAGTAACTTTTTGAAACAAAATATTGACCATTATGGTAATTTTTAAGCAAATTATTCGTTCATAAATTGTAGACATTCGTGGAAGAGAATAACGACACGATCAGCGTAGAAATGAAATCGGCCTTGAAACTTCATTACGATACAGTTTTGGAATCATTGCGTGAAGACTTACGGTCCGTTTTAACGAAACAATCTGCGCAGCCTCGAAATTCGGTTGAGTTGTGAAAAATGAATTTCGAGTCGATTTTTGTTGCGCATTCGGGTTGTAACGAGTGCAGAAATCGTTTCATCGTCGGCGCAGCTAATTTTGAAAAGAATCTCTCTGCATAGGTATCAAAACAGAGTACAGAGTTTTTCTTTATTTTAGTGCTAATATATAAGGAGTTGCGGTTTTGTCAATAAAAATTGATATTTCTTTGTGAATCTATCGCCATTATTTTTCTTTCGAAAATGTAATGTCTTTTAATCTTTATTGCGCGATGAAAAATATTAATTAGTATTTTTTGCGCGATTTCACGAGTCTAAAAGAAATCTAATGTACGTTTCACTTTTTGGTGCTGCTTGATGGTAATTTTCGTTTTATTTTATGATGTAAATATTATACTGTATAAAGAATGTTTTCTCATTTAGTTTTGTATTTCGCGTGTTTTTAAAAATATATTCCACTGTTTTTTCCTCTTTATTTTTAAATGAAATAAACACATATTGTGTGTGCAATATCCGCAAAAACAATAGTAAATTCATGATTCCGGTTTTTTCTAATTAACACGTCTGAGAAGTTGCTTGTCTGAGTCGGATTGGCGACGTCAAATTAGTTTAGGTACGTTTAAATGAAAAGCAACAACAGTTTCAACGATTTTTTGTTTGTGAAATTGCTAGTTTATCAGAATCCATTTATTTATTTCAAGAAAAAACAATAAGTAAAGCGACAAAAAACAAAATGATATAATTTTACGAGTAACAATTAAAACAAGCTGCATTTAAAAGAAAATTATAAACGTCTTTATCAGTTGATTAGGAAATCGTATTTGGTGCATTGTTGTCGGCGGCTGCTGGATTCGTGACTGGTTTATCTTCTGGAACGGAATTCGATCGGTACGGAGGCGTATTTGAACCTAAAACAAAACAATTCATTGTCGAAACACGTTTCTAAGCTAATTGGATTAAAAACTTACTGGTTTTTGGTGTTGGCAATGTGAAGTTTAGCGACTGCTCTTCAGCATTTTCGGGTAGACTTTGGTAACTTTTGTTGTCCTCGCGATTCGACATGATTTGAAACGACGCTGGCTCCTCTCGCACTCTCGGACCCGTTGGCACTAAAGCAAAAGCAAAATACAAAATAAATACAAAATAGCACGATTTCCAGCAAAGTTTACTATTTTGTTCTGTTGCGACCTTCACTGGAATTGTTTCCGACTCCTTTACCTCTTCGTGCGTTGAAAACAATCGTAACGATTCTAACCTGTCAGACTGTTGAGTATACGACTTATCTACTAAAAAGCAACGTTGAACAGCATTTTTAATACCCATATATACATATTTTTTATTATTTTTATTTTTTCTATATATTTTTTGCTTAAAAATTATACCAGTGTGAAGACTCTTTTGCCTTTTGACATCGACGATCGTCATGAGCTTTAACGATTTCAGCGTTTCCTCGCCTCGTTCCGATTTCACATCAGCAACTGTAATAAAAGTAGATTGTTGCAAATGAAACGCAAAGTGGGCAGTTTTACCTTTTCCGAATGAATT
>JAQGBA010000577.1:0-29345 GCA_034698125.1 Prionchulus punctatus | reverse complement strand
ATGTAACCAAATGTAATGAGGCTTACTGTAAACTTTATTGAGTGATTTAGAAATGTAAACAAAGACAGTTGAATCCATGTAAGTGACCATAACCCAAGGCGAATCTATTTTACTTTGGGTAGCATTTTTTCATAAGGGTCTCCCCTTATGGTTTTAATGATTTTGCTTTGGTCCCCTAGCCTAAGCCTAAGCCTAAGCTTGAAACAACATTCACATTCACACAAGCTTAGGCTTAGGCTTAGGCTAAGGCTAGGGGACCAAAGCAAAATCATTAAGAAACCATAAGGGGGGGACCCTTATGAAAATTGAGTTTAGTATTGCTATTCATGTACATATGTTTTAATTAATATAGTTGTATTATAATGCATTTTATTGTTGACATTCGGTTACCTATGTTTGTGTAATTTCAAGAAACCGCCGTGAAAAACAAGGTAGTCCCGATAATACATAAGTACCAACTTTTGTATTTCTTAACTTTTGTAATGTGTATTGTAATTTTCTTTTCCAATAACTTCGGTCTAAAGTTAATCAACTATAGTCATTCATCAACTATAGTCACTGAACAGCTATAATCCTTACAAAAAGCATGCAAAAATGCATGGAAATTTGTTTTAAAACAACAAAAAAACCTAATAAATCATCGTTATTGAGTCATTTAGAGCCAATTTGAATGTCGTTTCACGTTTTGGGCGTCGTCAGCGATTTTTCCGACACGTAACGCGTCTGATTTTACTGTAAACTTGTCATTTCGCGCAACTATTTTAGCTTTTGTGATTGCGCACGTTTTCATGTGATTTTAACAAAATTCGTGCGCCGAAAATCCTTGCGCCGACGTCGAAATTTGTTTCTAACTATTTAAAAGTAAATTTCGTTCGAATTTTGGAGCTAAAACGTAAAATTTGTTTTTTTAATAGGTTTTCTCGCGTGTTTCTCGAAATGCCCGACGAAGGAGCGTTAGTCGGTCAAAATAATGCGCAGGTCGTCGCGCCAGCGGGCGCCGGCGACGGACAAGCGGCGGCCGCGGCGCCGGCGCCGCCCGCCGACATGTGGGGAATGATAAAATCATTGCTTTATCGTTTGATGATTATTTATTTCGTAACGTCGTTCATTCGAAGTTGGCGGCAGCCGGCGCCCGTCGCAAATCACACGGACGTCGCTGGAGGCGGAGCCGGCGTAAGCGTCGGTTCGGCCGCTCGCCCGTCGCGAAATTTGTTTCCCCAATTCACCGAACTGGACGTTTACGTTTACTTATCGGAATTCGAATCGAAATTCACGAATTTCAACGATAGTCGCTCGTTGTTCGGACAATTTCAAAATATCAAATACGGCGACTGGACGAGCGGCCCGTCGGGCGACGGCACATACGAATTGAGCGGCGAAATCGAAACGACGGAAAGTCTGCAGAATAACGGCTCGTTGTTCATGCACGTGTTCGTCGTTAAAACGGGAATGTCGCCGGATCCGAATCGAAAATCGACGTATTCGAAACGTTTTACGATCTACAGAAGTCGCCGGTTGAACAAATACAAGAAAAAAAAATATCAAAAAACGGCAAATTTACTCACCGGCCGAACGGAGCAAAGCGAAGAAGACGCGAAAAAAGCCGAAGTGATGACTACCGAAATTTTGTCCCATTGGCATCCGAATTTAACAATTAATTTGGTCGACGATCAAACGAACTGGGTGCGCGGCACGTTGCCGGCACCGTTGGACGAATTCGTCGAATTCGATCCGGTCACCGGCGACTATTATCCGATATTTTTCTTCAACGATTATTGGAATTTAATGTCCGACTATCAGCCGATAAACGGCACCGTGAAATCGTTGAATTTGACGATAACGTTTTCGCCGATATCGCTGTTCAAATGGCAGATGTACGCCGCGCAGACGATGCGCAATCGATGGACGTCGATGTTGGGCCAAGGCGCGAGCTTGTTCGAAGAAGCCGACGAGGATCAAGATTCGTTGAAACAAGCGATGTTGGATACAAATCCGTATTTGCTCGGTAGGACTATAGTCGCGTACCAATTATAGTCGGCCGTCAACTATAGCCGCCCTTCAACTATAGACGCCCAGCAACTGTATAGGTCCGTCAACTATACACGCTCATCGACTATGAACGCCCATCAACTATAGACGCCCATCGACTATGAACGCCCATCAACTATAGACGCCCATTAACTATAGACACCCATCAACTATATCCGTCCAACAACTGTAAACGCCCATCGACTATAGACGTCCATCGACTATGAACGCCCATCAACTATAGACGTCCTTGAACGCGCTTTTTGTTTCTAGGTATGACCATTGTCGTTTCGATTTTGCACACGATATTCGAATTTATGGCGTTCAAAAACGACATTCAATTTTGGCGTAATCGCAAATCGTTGGAGGGCCTGTCCGTGCGTTCGGTGATATTCAACGTATTCACGTCGGGCATCGTATTTCTGTACATATTGGATAACGAAACGAATTTCGTCGTTCGCATGTCCGTCGGCATCGGCATTCTCATCGAACTATGGAAAATACCTAAATGCATGGACGTGAGCATCGACTACGAGCGCAAATGGTTCGGCGTCGTGCCGCGTTTATTGATCAAAGACAAAGGTTCGTACGTGTCGATGACGAAAAAATACGACATGATGGCGTTCAAATATCTCTCGTGGGCGCTCTACCCGTTGCTCGTCGGGTACGCGATCTATTCCTTACTTTATCAGGAACATCGCGGCTGGTACTCGTGGGTATTGAGCATGCTGTACGGATTTTTGCTGACCTTCGGTTTCATAATGATGACGCCGCAGTTGTTCATCAATTACAAATTGAAATCGGTCGCGCATCTACCGTGGCGAATGCTGTCGTACAAATTTTTGAACACGTTCATCGACGACATATTCGCGTTCGTAATCAAAATGCCGACCATGTATCGGATCGGATGTTTTCGCGACGACATCGTTTTCTTGATCTACGTCTATCAACGATGGATCTATCGCGTCGATCCGAAACGCATGAACGAGTTCGGTACGAGCGGCGAAATGGAAACGGATCCGAACGCCGTGCCGATCGCCGACGGCGAAACGGTCAATCATTGGTAATGATCGAGGCTATTTGCCTCGGAATTACTTCAATAATTATTGTTCAACTATAGCATAACAATTATTGCCCAAAGTCTATTGTTCATGTATTGTCCAATAATTATTGTCCAACTGTAGTCCAAGAGCACAGCAACTATAGTCGACGACGAATTTCGTCCGGCTATAGTCCAAAAATTATGCAACAACTATAGTCTTGATAGTTACAGTCCAAAATCTATAGTTCATCTATAGTCCAATAATTATTGTCTATAATTATTGCCTATAGTGTAATCGTTGTAGCCTAAACACTACAGTTCGTCCATTGGCCAACAATTTTGGTCCAGCCTAACGACTAGTTCAGTCTTTATGCGCCAATTGTAGTCCAATAATTATTGTTCAACTATAGTCCAATAGTTATAGCCCGACAACTGTAATTCAGTCCAACTATAAGTCCGATAATTATTCTCCAACTATAGTCCAAGAATTATGTCCAACTATATGCCAATAGTTATTGGCAAACTATAGTCCAGTAGTTATAGCCCAACAACTATAGCATCTATAGTGCAATAGTTTTTGTTTAACTATAATCCTCTTATAATTATTGTCAAACTATAGTCCAATAGTTATAGCCCGACAACTATAGTTCAGTCCGTCCAACTCTAGTCTAGTAATTAATGTCCAACTCAATCGAATAGTTTCAGCCCAATAACTATATTTCAACTGTAATTATAGTCCAACTATAGACCTACGTTTGTATTATAGTCCGCCGATCACTGACGCCGATTCGGAACCAGCAGCTTCGACCGCCGATCGCCATTCATCTCCCGAAAGCAGTCCTTCGAAAAAGTCCAACAAGAAAAAGAAAGACTCGAAGAAGACTCAATAATACATTTTTTTTAAAATCATTCGTTCATTTTGGAAACTACTTTTTTTTGTTATAACGCTTTACCGTCGAGCATCGTTCATTTCCATACAAGAAATTGTTCGTTTTTTCAACGTTTCGTGCAGATTTCTGTTTCGTTTATTTTCCTTTTTCCTCTGCTCGTTTTCGCAAGTATTTTGTTTTGTTTTTTTCATTGGTTATTCAACGTTGTGATAGATTTAGACAGCATAAAATGAAATTAAATGTTTGTTTTTTTTGTTTTTATTTAAAAAATAAAGTTCTAAATGAAAAAGGGTTACATTATTGTATTTAAGGGTAAATTTTTGAATCAATTGTTTTTGAGCTTTGTTTGACCGCTGTAAAGCAAAAAACTGCTTTATTGAAAACAGTGTAAGTAAATTTATGAAACACGTTTCGAACTTGAATTGAAATATGTTGGACGAAGATTTGGTCCTGTCCGATGTTCATTTGGGCACAAATGAATCTCACTTTGTCTCCACTGAAGACCATGACGAGAAAAAATATAAAAGTATAATGAAATTCAATTAGCATAATAATTTTTAATAATTTTGTAATATACAGTAATTCGAACGAGGTTCGAATTTTTTACTCCTAAATCAAAAGTTGTACCGGAAAATGGCGCGATTCAGAAAGATTCCGACGACGATTTCGTCATTCCTGGACGATTGATCGAAAAAGATGTTTTAATAATTGGTACAGATATCAAACTTTCAAAACAAAAAATCTGTTCAGATCGAATGATTGGTGGTCATTTTCAGATCACGTCATGGCAACAAAATTGGCAGACGTTGGATTGCAGGTAGTTTGTCAACTATAGTCTTACGGTAACCATAGTCGCTTGTCAACTATAGCCACTGTTGTGTATCACTTTTGACTCAGTTTGATTCAATTTTCGACACTTTTAGGTGTGGAACGGCGCCATTTTAATGTCCGATTTCATTTTATCGAACATGGAATCATTTCATAATAAAACTATCCTGGAACTCGGTTGCGGAGTTGGAATGGTTTCGATCATCTTATCAATCGCAGGCGGTCGAGTTTTCGCCACTGGTAAAGCGATATTGAGTCATTTTTCGATTTCATGGATAGAATCAAAAATTTGCTCGAAATGGAGCTGGAGATGACACTAAATAATGAAAAATCTCTCTTGTTTCAGACTTTGATGAAAGCATTCTTCGTCTATGTGAAAGGAATGTGGCTCAAAACACATCTCTGCTGAAATATGGCGGATTAGCAACGGTCAAGAAATTCGACTGGAACGTCGGGTTCAATGACACGATATGGAATGAAAACGAGCAAGAAAGCGTTCGAAATTGCGACATTATAGTTGCTGCCGATGGTACGTTCATGACATTTTTCCATTTCACGATTTGAAATTGACTTTTACACAATTTTTAGTAATTTACGACATAAATTTGAATGAAATTTTGTTTAAACGAATCATGGAATTGTGCGAATACGGAGAGAAAATAATATACTTCGCTTTAGAAAAACGGTACGAAAGCTCGAGCGAAAAACAAAATTCGTGCATATTTTTCGCATTTTCAGATTGAATTTCACTGTTTCTCATTTGGACGTCGTTTGCCCTCAGTACGAACACTTTTTAGAATTCGTTCAAGAGCGAAAGAGTAGTTTTTGGTATGTAAAACAAATCGACGTCGATAGTTTGCCAGAATGTGTCGGAATCGAAAGAAACTTGCAAATGGTTTGTTTGCATAGCGCTGAATCGAGGTCGAAACGAATTTCATATTTTTTGGCTTATTTGGTAGGAATTATGGGAAATTCGGTCGAGAAAGAAATAATCGAATAAAAATTTTTCTAATTTATTTATTCAATTCAAAAATTCACCATATGATTCATTAACAAAAACAACTTTTCGACCGTTTTCTTCAATAAATCTGCCAACTAGCCGCGACTTACTGAAACAAAACGAGAAACGTTTAAAAAAAACATAAAAATCGTCGGAAACGTTAAGAAACTGAAATTTACCACTTTCGGAGGTGGAGCCGCAGGAAAACCGGCGCCGGCACGCAAATGATATTTCGCCAAATGATCGGCGTTCGCTTGGTACGGCGTTTTATCCAAGGGCTGGTCTTTCCAAAGGTCGGGCGTCAGGTAGCTATACGTACGCGCGATGGCCGCGTAGGTAGCTTTGGCTGAAAGAGCAAAATTTTTATATTCGATCATCAACTATAGTCGCAAATCAACTATAATCTCCAGGCAACTATAGCCTTGCAACTACTAACCGAAATTGCCCAAGGTTCCCGTGCATCCACGGGCGCATGTGTAGCAATCTTCGATACCGGCCATTTGCAGCAATTTCTTTGGAACCGGCGCCGACACGATACCCGTGCCGCGAGGGGCAGGGATAAGGCGTACGAGTACCGAACCGCACTTGCCAGTGACCTAAAACGAGTCGGCAACCGATAGAAACGACGCAAGGACTTGAAACTAAAAAAATCCAACGGTTTTACTTTGCAAGGGACGGTGTGGGGCTTACCGAGTTTGTTACCCCAGTAACCTCGGCGAACAGGGACCACGGACAATTTGGCGGCAGTTATTGCGCCTCGAATAGCCGTTGCAACCTGCAAAATTTCAACGAATCGATGCGAAAAACCGAAACGTACGAAAAAAATCAAGAAAAACGTCTTCTCACTTCTTTAGAACATTTAACGCCGAGACCGACGTGTCCGTTATAATCGCCAATTGCGACGAAAGCCTGAAGAAAAAACACATTATATGATAAAAGTGTCTTCGAACCGAGCAATTTTTGGAAACAAAAAACGGTCTTCGAAACGTGCTATTTCTAGAAACAATCTAGTATAAGCAAATTTTAAGCCCAAATAATCTTCAAAACGTGCTATTTTTTAAACATGCAAAAAGCAAGGTTTACCTTAAATCTGGTTCTTTGACCGGCGCGCGTTTGCTTTTGAACGGGCATAATTTTTAATACTTCGTCTTTCAAAGCGGCGGCGAGGAAGAAATCGATGATTTCGTGTTCCTAATAAAAATTGAACGTTTGGTACAATGAAAAACAAATTTTCGCACGGAATATTCACCTTAATGGGCAAAGAATACAAATAAATCTCCTCCAACCGTTTAATTTTACCGTCGCGAACCAATCGGCCCAACTTCGTAACGGGAACCCATTCTTTTTCGCCGTCCTTTCCGCCTCGACCGCCGGCGCCTCGACCTCGACCGCCTCGGCCTCCTCGACCGCCGCGTCCTCCTCGACCGCCGCGTCCGCCGCGATCGCCGCCGCCGCCTCGGCCGCCCTCGCCGCCGCCGCGGGCTCCGCCTCCACCGAATCCTCCTCGAAATCCGCCGCGATCACCCATGTTTTTTTTACGAAATTCGGATTTTCTTGGTTCAAATGAAATGAAACAAAATTTCTGTCGTTCCAAGTTCACGTAACGAGAAATGTCAATCCACACAAATCGCAAGTTTCTTTTTGCAATAAACACGCGAAAAATAAACCGGTCGAACTTGCGTAACTTAATTCAATTTTCCTGTAGATTTGAATTGAAATTGTGCTCTTTTTCAACATTTCAAAGAAAATAATAAGTAAAAATAGAAATTAAAATTAGTTTATAAACTCAGTTATCATCGCAAAAAACGTGTGTCGTTTTAACACAGATCACTCACAAACAGAATACAACTTTTGGTTTTCATAAACATAGAATACAACCATAGAAAAGATTTTTGCTTGGATTCAAGATTTGCGAAACTTTTTGTTTGTTATTCATTTGCAATATTTGCAAAATCAAATCTTGCTCGGTTAACAAATTTTAGGATGTAGAAATTTGTTTTTTTCTCTGTCTATTTGCCAAAATATGAATTCCTCTCTCTTTTTTTGTTCCTCAAGCACGCGACGCGATTCTAATTAATAAATAATTAATAATTGCTCACATTTTCATGCCGCTACGTGGAAAGCTATTTATTTTCCGCTATATATTATTTTTAATGAAACGAACGCGCGAAAGCAAATTTTGCTCGTAATGAAGACTTTGCTTACACGTTAAAAGTACACAAAAGCTAATTTACTGTACTTAGAAACGGCGAAACAATGCATTATTTTTAACTTGCTAATTTTTGATTTCTATAGAGGCGAGTCGATGAGCCTGCCTTATCATTAGATACTGAATTTTTCGCGGTGATTCTATTTTTAGCGATTATCTTCGCTAGCCAAGACGCGAAATCGACGCAAACAAAATGAAATCTATACCGGCTCTCGGTCCGAGAAGAATTGTGGGCGGCTATGGCTGGCCGGAGACGTTTCCGGGCGGCGATGACATTTCAAGATTCGTCGAAAGTGTTTGAACGACATAACCGTTGGTTTTAATCCGTCAGCGTTTTTCAACGAAAACCTGCCTACCTCAGCGGCTCAACGGGCGTCGAGGACGTTTCTAACATTCTTATTCGATTCGACCGATAGTTCGGCTAGTCGCCGCTGATTATCGCCAGCGGACTAGCTCGCTAGCTAGGCGGACTTTATTGCTTGTTAGCTCGCTGGATAGGACTAGCTAGCTAGCTTGCTGGCTCTCGGTTCTCACAATAAGGGTCTGCGGTCTGGTCGGGCGTCGGGCGGCGGCGTTCGGGTATTGATCAGGAAAATAAACAGTGAAGCACTAGCTAGCAATGGCTCTATAGTTCTGCTTGCTTGTTCGGTCTATAGTTCTTCTAGCTAGATCGCGTTTGGTTATAGTTGCTCGCCGACTCCTCCCGCCCCGCCCGACGATCGAGTAGAGGACAATCGGCGCGCGTCGCGAGTTGCAGTAGCAGAAACGCTCGACGTTCGACTGTGAAAGCCGAATCAGACATTTTGCTGATATTTTCGTGTCGTTTTTTCAGATGCTCCACCCACGTTTTGTTCAAATTCTTCTTCCATTCGTCGATTAACGGTAGAAAAAAGATCCAAAACGCCCGCTCGTACCTTCGGAACGGAAACTGGACGGATTTTAGTCTTGGAAAACAAATTTCTCGTTCTATTGTGCACGTAAGACGAGTCGTCGGCGAGGAATTTATCAAATCCCAAAGTCCAACAATCGCCGCTGATAGTTGAATGGCGAGCGTCGAGTTACCGTCGAAACTTGTCACTATATCAAAGCGCGACAACGACGACGGCGACGACGACGAGCAAAGTTGCCCAACGGCCGGTCGCGTCTAGATATATCAATATCACATTCGGCGAACGACGACGAACGACGACCAAAAGCGAAACGAAGATCGTATTGATATTCTTCGGTTTCGAGCAAAAAAGCGAAACGAGTACCGACGGTAGTTATTGACTACTCTCTCCCATCTGTGTCGAGTGCGCATTTGGAAATTCTACTAATCGCCCGACGCTCAAACCGGCAACAAGCTTTCGAAGCTTGTTTCTGCATTTTTTCACGCTAGCCAAGCGTGTTTTTTCGTTTATTCCATTATTTTCGCGCACATCCAACGGATTTACGCATTGGATTTATGTACATTATACTTACTTACTTACGATACGACCCCCGTCCGCCGCCGCAGCGCAATATGTAAAAAAACGCGGGGATATTGATATAATAGAATTTTTTGGTCGCGTCGCTCGACGAGATTTTTGATTTTAATTTAAATTTTATCGACGTAAAAATGTTCTTCGCAAGCGCCAACCGGCACGGCGCCGTCGTCCATCTGCCCGGTGTCCATGTGGGAAGGACCGCCGCCGCCTGAACTTCGTTCGTTTCGCTCGTTGTCGAGAGCAAGCCGCGCGTCCATACGTCGTCGTTCACGATCGTCCGGCTGTTCGCCGAACCAAAACGATGCACCGACGGCGGCGACGTCGTCGTCGGCGGCGCATTCAAACAGTAACGTCAACAGTCCGTCGAGTCCGCGAGCCGGCGCCGACGGCGAGCGGCAAAACAGCATTAACCAGCAAAAAAGCGTATCGAGAAGCGGCGGCGCCGCGCCAAAATCCGTTTCGTTATCATTACAAACGACGCCTTTATCGCCTTGGTCCGAAGAGGAGCCGGATTTACCGTATCCCGGATACGTCGACGTTGCGCTCAGGTGGTTCACTCAGACGACGCCGCCGAGAAGTTGGTGTCTTCGAATGATAAACAATCCATATCCTTTCCTTTTTCGCACACTTAAACACACTTAGCAAGTGACTTATTTTGTTTTTCACGAGCTAGAACGGGCGTTTTTTCGCCTTTTATACCGAAACCTAAGCTAGTGAGAAGTATTTTCGACATTTATACAGGTGAATTTGATTGACATTTTTACGTCCTTGCTTACATAACTAACGAATTCTATGTTCAAACAAACGTTTGCCCTCGGTGTCACATTCGTTGAATCTTTCGCCAGTTAGTTCGCCGATGTACATAATCGATTGAGATTCAACGGTGCGAGTGTAGCATTCCGAGCAAGAATGCTGGCTAGCTAGCTAGCTAGTGAGCTAGCTTGCTTTATTCTTTAGCTTGACGTAGCTTCGGCTAGCGAAAGGAAAACAGCGGCTAGCTAGCGGGGGATTCTTGTCAGCCGATCGAAATTTGGTAGGTACTGAAGCGGCGGCACGTTACCGAAGTCCACTTTCGTCATTAGCTCGTCGTCGTCGTCGTTCCGAGCAAATTTCGCGTCGCGGCTAGTCGCCTCCCGGGCGCAATAATTGACTTTTGTTTTTTCGACGTCGTCAATTGACTGACAAATGCCCATTTCTTTTGTCGGCACTTTGAGTTTGTTTTAAAAACGAATTTAAAGCCCGGCGGTCGAGCGCGGGAGTGAGCTTTTAATTCTACAATTGCAGAATTTCCTTTCGTCCTACTGTATGTTTTTTTTCGACTACTCGAATCCGAATTCGTATTTTAATTCATTCGGAAGTTTGTCAAACACTTCTCATTTTATTATCGACTCGTTTCATTCGGCTTTTTGACACGTTAACGCTCGAAAATTGAGAGACTAACGTTCTGCGGCTCGAAAACTCGAAAAAAAAGCAAATTTCCCTCCTCGCCAAAGTACGTTCGACGCACAAAAGGCGTTCAATTGGGTTCGGAATCTAAAACTGCTAAACTCAGAAAGGCCCGTTGACTCGTTGCTCGGCGTTTCGAGGAATTATGACAATTCTAAACCGATAATTTGCCGCTCCAAGGCCATTTCCTATCGTAATAAAGGCTTTGCTAATCCGTTTTGACAAACGCGAGAAATATTGACGGGCTAGTTTTCGAAAATTTCTCAAACCGACATCGCAAGCGAATCAAAATATGTAGTTTTTTCACGCTTTTAAAAACTGCCACCCCGAAATCGAAATGTTGTTATTTTTCTCGCTCGAAACATTTTTTCTCGAAATAACAATTAATTTAAGCGAGAAAAACAAAAAATTAGGATGGGTGTAAAGTGTAATGTCAATGTTCATTTTCGCAGCTGTGCCGAAAGGTCGCTTTGAATTTTTTTGTTTCTTTTTGAGAAATTCTTAGGATTTTCCTCGCCTATCTTTTGCAATTCCTCGTTCGTCAGCTGTGTTTTTATTTAGTTTTCCTCGGCTCAAAATATTTTCACATTTTCAAGAATCTTTTGTTTACATTTTTTGCAGTAGTGTCGGAACCATCAAAAACCGAAAGGGATTAATCTTCTTCGATCCTGCAGTCGGATAATCTTCTTATCCTGTCGTCGATGTAGGGGGTCGAATGTCGTCGAGAGGTTGATCGTTTAAAAGCGTCTTTTCGAATCAATTAATCTTTTCTAATGCTCGTTTTGTTGTTTCGACGAGTTCGATTCGAGGCGCGAATCGAAAACGTTCCGATGAAAGGTTTTGTTTTATTTTTCTTGACATCTCGACCAAAATTTCGAACCTTCAACGACTGTCGACCTTCGCCGAACAATGTCGAAATGAACGACGAGCTACTTACGTAAGATTTTAAAATTAACCGTTCTATCATCATTAACAACGAAAAAAGCGTCTTGGAATTTTGCGAAACTCGTAAATTTTCGAATCGCCATCTTATCTAACCGAAGATGAGATTCATAAACAACGTCGTTTCGTCTGGGATTATTGTTTTAACGATGAAAAACAATGAAAACAACAGTCTCTTAAGTCTGTACAGCGACGACACCAAAAAATTTCTACAGTATACCACAGTTGATTCGATTGTTGCCAAATATAGCGCGGTTCTCGACGAGACGCGACACAATTTCCTAATTAATTTGTGAAACACATTTCTTTAAACTCATTGTGCTCGTTTTCATTGAATAAGGGGTCGATAAACTAATGCTAAAGAGCACTTTTTCGCTTTTCAAGAGATTCGCAAAAATAAAATAATAAAAAATCTCGCTAGCTCGCTAGCTAGCTCTAGCTACTGGCCGAGTGAATTTATTCTTCGGTCGCAAGGAGAATTTAAATTACGCCACGTACCATTAAATTGCTGTAATAAATTCCTATACTACCACGGTAATTCCAGTATGAAACACTTTTCCATATACTCAACCATCTCGAAGGGGCCCGTATAATTAATCAAAAAAAACCGAACCGGTCAAAATGACTATAGGCTTTGTGGAGGAGAGACAAATGAGTTTTATCTCGAGATTTTTGCTTCGTTTTTTCCGTCTGGGTCAATTTTGCGTTTCTGGAAAATGCTCAAGCAATCGAAAAAAGATTCCAAACACACTGACACAGTGACACGCAGGTACAATCGTACTTAGATGTGTAAAGTGCAGGTCAGTCTCAATACCAGTAAGGTTGCTGAGTGGTTGAGTCGATTTACATGAGTGTAAAGTGAAATCAGTATGAGAATTTATAGTCGTTTCGGTTTGTTGATAGGTTTTTTGACTTGGTAAGATTTTAGATAGTGACAAAATTTTGCTTGTTGTATCACATTTTGAATCATTTTCCTTAACTCCTGTGCACATGGTTCGAGCGAGCGAGTATGTTTGTAATTGTGCTCAATTGCGTTACGTTGGGGATGTACAGGCCGTGCGAAGATAGCGACGATTTGGAATGTACCAGTTTCCGATGCAAACTCATGGGAGTGGTCGATCATTTTATTTTCGCATTTTTCGCTGTCGAAATGGTAAGTTCGATTATATCGCCCGATACCTCGCTAGCCAGCACACGTTTCTTGCGCTTTCGTTAAACTAATAAAACGAAAGCTTTCGTTATGAACTTCGTTTTGCGCTTCTTTCATCTCATCCGTTGCCCGACGGCGTTGCAGATTTCTTTTTGAAGTTTTTAATTTTTTTTCGCCGTTTTTAAAATGGTGTTTACGTTGAAAAAAATATTTTCGACGTAAAAAATATAACGAAACTCATCTTTACGCCTTTCGTTTCATTTTATCGACTCTATAATGACAAATTGGAACAGACACTCGAACAGAAAAGCTGTTTTATTTTTCGACCCATTTTTCAAACTAAAAGGAAACGAACAGTCACTTTTTTTTGTTTAACATTGTATTTTTAATTTTACGTTACGAAATTATAAAATTCGCTTCATTATTCGCCATGGAAATTAGCAAATTGTCGGAACAAAATCGTTTCAATAATTGTCAGTTGTTCAATCAAACTACGACATGTTTGTGTCTAGCTTTGCATTCACATTAGCTCTCTTTTTAATCTAAATAAATTCATTTTTAAAATTTTCTCGATGTTACATGTGAAAAACAAATTTTGTTGTCTGACATCTCGTGAAAAGGGAAAACTTTTTTAATCCATCAAAAATGTTTTTTGAATACAAACACCACATGAGAAACTGTTCCATGCCCGATTCAGACGTTTCGCCGACACATTTCCTTCAATTTTTTTAATGATTTCTCAATCAATTTATCTCCGTCTACTTTTCCTTGAATTAGTATAAAAGCCTTTGTTTAAATTAAACTATAGTTAGACTAAAATCTAATTATTGTCATCCCATCGCAGCGACTGTCGTCATTTCATAAAACGTGACGAAATGCGTTCGAAATATGATGAACAGCAGCCAAAAACATGACGAAACGCGTAAAAATCTAATTTACGTTAAAAAATGCATTTTTTTATTTGATTTTCTGCCGCGAAAAACAAAAAATTGCGCCGAGTTTATCCGAGCGACGAAATCCTTAAAAGTACTTTTAGATATCTATCTACATTTTGTGAAACTCGAAAATTACACGATAAAATTGTAATGCGCTATCGAAATCGAGAAAATTTAGCTAATTTCTAGTTACTTTCGGCGACCGTCTAGTATATAATTCAATATTAAATTTCGAGTTTTCTCCGCCGATCTGCTGGATATACAGCTGATTCAATTCCCCATCTGTTTCAGATGATTAAAATGATGGCGATGGGTGTTTTCGGAAAGACCCGGTACTTGGCGGAAACGTGGAATCGACTGGACTGTTTCATTGTGATAGCCGGGTAAAATCGAGCAAAAAAATAAAACGCATTTTTTCACGACTTTTTTTGTTAATCCCGGCCCTTCGGGCTTCTTTGCGCATTTTCGTTTTATTTATTTTTATATGCAGTTTATATATAACATTACGTTCAAACTTTGTTTTTCTGACAATCCAAATTGCTCGCCAAACTGGAAAAAACTCAATTTTATACGAGCAAATTGATTTTCCGAGCAAAAAAAACATTATTTAATAACTTTTCTGACGAAATACTTTTATAAAAATGATTAATTAAATAATTTTCTAAAAAGCCGACCAGTCGGTGCAGCCGCGCGAAGCGACTGACTAAGAAAGCTGAAAAACTTTCACAACTATTTTCGTACTTGCGCATCAAATTTGTAAATCGCGTGAAAATCTAATAAAGTGACTGGTTTTTTATTGTAGCTGTGCCGAATACGTTCTCGACCAGTACATGGGCAGCACTGTAAATTTAACCGCAATCAGAACGATCAGGGTGCTGCGACCACTGCGCGCCATAAATCGCGTGCCGAGCATGAGAATCTTAGTGAATTTACTACTGGACACGTTGCCCATGTTGGGCAACGTTTTGTTATTGTGCTTTTTCGTCTTCTTCATTTTTGGAATCGTCGGCGTCCAATTGTGGGCTGGACTGCTGCGAAATCGATGTTTACTGGAGCTTCCCGATTTGAATGTGTAAGTTATTGTTTTTTGCCCGAAACATTGCTGTAAAAGCAAGTAAAACGACTCGCTTTACCAACATCCTGCGCAATATCGATAAATCGCGGTGTTTCAGGACAACTGATGTAAACATTACAAATGTATCGCCTTATTACGTCGCCGAAGAAACGAATATGGAATATATTTGTTCCTTGCCGAAAGATAACGGTTTGCATCGATGTCCAGGTCCAGTGTCGACGTTCGTAGGAAGCGGAGCCGACAAATATCGGTGCGAAATCGTTTTCTACATCGCTACAATCGATTTCACGCCCGATTTTCGTGTTTTTCCAGTTGTAACGATTCGCTAGACGCAATATTGAATGCAAACTACTCGGCGACGAACAATTCTTGCGTGAATTGGAATCAATATTATACATTATGCTATCCGACGCAAAGAAATCCATTTCAGGGCTCGATTAGTTTCGATAATATTGGATTCGCTTGGGTTGCAATATTTTTAGTAAGTCTGCGCACTATAGTCGACTTCATTTCACAGCCATAGATCGAAATCAGCTAAGGAAATCAGCAACAATAGATTTTACTATTGGTCTAACTTCAGAAATCACTCGGAAAATCACTGGATGCATTTGTGTTTTTTTATAGGTTATTAGTTTGGAAGGATGGACTGATATTATGTATTACGTTCAAGATGCGCATTCATTTTGGAATTGGGTTTATTTCGTTTTGCTCATAGTGGTAAAAAACTAGACAAAATCCAGTCACTTTTCGTTTTTTTCTCCCCTTTTCGATGCTCATTTCGCTTTCAATCAAAAATAAAACACGGAAAGAAATTAATCGTCCGAAACGAATCATAATGCGAAAAAAGCGAGCGAACATTCTTCTTTATGGTTTTTTTTTATTCTAGATTGGTGCTTTTTTCATGATAAATCTTTGTCTAGTCGTAATTGCAACTCAATTCGCCGAGACGAAACGACGAGAAACGGAACGAATGCTGGCCGAACGAGCGCGATTTCAGTCTTCCAGTACTCTGTGTAAGGCATTTTGCGAAACAAGTCAATTACTGTACAGCACTTACAGCTATTTGTGGTTTGTGGAATAGTTTAAGACATTTATAAACCAATTTGAAGACACTTTTAAGTCCTCCTTTTCTCGTTTATAGGCAAAAGGTAGTCATTTTTAGACCATTTATAGCCAGTTGTAGATCAGTTGTAGCCACTTGCAGCCAGTTGTAGTCACTTGTAACGACTTTTCAGCGCAGAGCGATCAAGCAGGAGAAAACGATGGGGTATATAAAGCCATTATAAAATACATTGCTCATTTGGGTCGACGAGCGAAAAGGAAACTAATCGTCTTGTATACGCAATGGCGCGAAAAGAAAAACGCCGCGAAAAAAGCCTGCGCGCTCATGGAAGAGGCGATGATGCAACAGGAAGAAGTCGAAAAACAAATTCACAACGAACGCGCGTCGAAAAGCAAAGAGCCCAAGCGGCAAAAGAAGAAGAAAAAACGTCGAAAACGGCGTAAAATCAAAAACGTCGACGAACCGCCGTCGCTGAGCGAAATAACGAGCGTCGGCGCGACGGTTACGGTGCGAAAACAGTCTCTTCCACTGCCGCCGAACGCGTCGCATCTGTTGGCCATGCGACGTATGTCGTGCTTGTCGCCGATGATGAACACGAACGTGAACAGTCCCGTACCGCCTAAAGCTAGTCCCGAGTTATCGGAAATCGAATCGCCGTACCCGTTTCGTCCATCGGCGCCGACCATATCGGACGAATCCGTGTTCGTACATCCGACGCCGTCGATGTTCAGCCCGCCGAGAAATCGTTCCAGAGAATCGTCGGCTAGCTACTACACGGCCATCGAAGAACCGTCGGCGCTCGCGCCGACGACGAACCATCGCCGAGAAACGTTAGATATATTACCGCCGCCGATCGTTTGGGATAACGCCAGCGGCACTTACTTGGTTTTGCAAACAAAAGCGACGGCGCCTCGAGGCATGAATCGGTTAGATTCGTCGAAGACGACGACGAGCGACAATAACAAAGTGGGTAATAAACGATTTCGTAAATCGATCAAGAACGACGATAATTCGGACCGTGATCGCGACAGCGACAGCAAAGATAAGGTCAGTTCAATGGTTGAACGGCGTTCATTTTCATTTCATTTCTACATCGTCAGTTTCATTTAACACTATTTTCTTGAACTCGATTCTTACAATTTTCAACTTCAGACCGAACACGACGAAGACGAATTGAGTTCCGACGACGACAACGACAGTGGCTCGTCGTCGACCAGCGGCGGCGACGACAGCGACGACGAAGCCGACGATGACGATGACGACGACGACGATTTCGATAAATCGGACGCGGCGAAAAACGAATTCGGCGAATTCGACGAAATAAAACCGCCCGAAAAGTTGACGTTGATAAAAAAATTTCAAAACAAAGTCAAAGTATTCGTCGACGGCGATCATTTCACGCGCGGAATCTTAGTAGCGATATTAATAAATACGCTCAGCATGGGTGTAGAATATCATAATCAGGTAAGAAATCGGTTATGAACGAGTTGAATTCAGTTTTGGTTCGATTCAGAAAATTTGACGCGCAGAATGAGTTTTTTCTTCTCTAAATTGCACAACAATTTGAAACCTCATGGTTAAAAAAGTTATTTATCGCCATTTGCGAAGAAAGTCACAATAATATGTGAAAATAGACGAAAAATTGTTGAATTCTGTTTGCGCATCGATTTTGCAGAATTAACGCACGGAATTTGCCTATTTTCCGATAAATTGCGCAAGAATTCGAATTTTTCAGTCTATACTCAGAATTTACGTAGAATCATAATTAAGCATTGTTTGGTGACAAAAGAAAACCATTTGAATCATTTTCTCGTTTTTGCCTAATTGACGCACGGAATTTGCTTTTCTTTGATAAATTGCGCAACAGTTCGAACGTTTTGGCTTTCGTCGCAAAAACTCGCGATCTTTCGCTCTTTGTAAATCAGAGGAGAACAGCAGCGGGCGGGACTTGTTAATGTTAAGAGAAAGAAGTTAAAAAAATTAGGAAGCTTTAAATTTTCATTTGTTTTTACGAAAACGAGGCTAAACGTCCGCCGGCTTTTGTCGTTTCAAATTTGCGCCCCCCCAAAACTTCCGATGACGCGAATCTCGCGATTTTTTTGATGAATTGAACTCCGGTGTTACGGCGGTGGCGATCTTGGCACGTCGCAGGTGTAGCGGAAACAATTTGCTCGTATTTTGCATGTTTTCTAACGTGAGGGGTTTTCGCAGAAGCATTTCCGTGCCAAAAGCAGAAACGAAAAATTGTTGGACTGTACACGTAAAAGACTTATTATAGTTGTCAGATTTGACAGTACATCTCAACTCGCAGACACAGCATATTTTTTGCCTTTCCTGTTTTCAAAAGTTGCTCGTTTTTGTTTCAGCCAGATCTGCTTACGCAGATTTTGGAGTATAGTAATTGGTTTTTCACTGGTCTTTTCGCGTTCGAAATGCTGTTGAAGATGATCGCCGAAGGTCCGTTCGGATATCTCAGCGATGGGTTCAATCTATTCGACGGTGGTATCGTTGTTCTTAGGTTTGTTAAAATTTGGTTTTTTGGGTCTGTGAATGAGGAAAATTTCGAATTCATCAAAATCTGACGGGTTAAAACCAAATTTTCAGCGTTTTTCTTGTTTTCAAAGCTTTCTAAGTCTTTTTGCATTACAGTGTTGCTGAGCTAATTATAATCAGAAAGTAAGTACTGTTACTGTCTGTACACGGTTGGAATTTAACGAAATTCCCGCATGAATGCAAAACAGGTTCAATAATAACAAAATTTACAAGAATTTAAGTCGTTAAACCATTACATTAGGTCTTGGTGATGCTCAGGTGTTGGGTCTTTGGTTATACTGTAGTTGATAAGAAGGCTGTCGGTTATACAGAAATATTTTGGACTGTATCTGTTAATTTAATAACACCTTTCGATTACGCTTTCGATGGCGCAACGATTCGAAAATTGACTCGGTTGATGAAGAAAAATAACGCGAAATTTGTTTTTCGTTTCAGTCTTTGGGAAATTTTCGAAGGCGGTGGCGGCGGTTTGTCTGTGCTAAGAACGTTTCGATTGTTGAGAATTTTGAAATTGGTTCGATTCATGCCCGCCTTACGGTATCAATTGGTGGTCATGCTGAGAACAATGGACAACGTTACAGTATTCTTCGGATTACTGTGCCTTTTCATTTTCATCTTCAGGTAACGCGTTTCATACATTTTTTCTACTGTAAGTAACAAAAAATGGTCGACAAATTAACTTGTTAGATTATCAAACTTGTTGTTAAAAGTTATTTTCCGGGATTTTTCTTCAAGCTTGCAAGCTTTTCAAAACATTTTGAGCCTTGATGAAACTGTTTTTTTATCTTTCTTAACTTTCGTGGTATGAAGTTACGCAAGCACTTTCTATCGCCAAAAGCTTTGTTTCCAACTGTTTAACGGTTGTGCACATGTATTTTTAACTGTATTGAACACTTTTGTAGTTCAAATTTACCGCTAATTTAACTACCAATACCTCGTCTTACTGTAGTGTGCGCGTTAAAACCTTCAATGAATAAGTAAGAATTTAATTTCAGCAATATTTTAGTGCATTTCGACGATATTGAAAAAAATTAAGATGTTTTGAGCAAATTTTTCTTAAATTTGATGTCTTTTTGCGATCCAATAGCGTTTATTGGATTTTTTCGATAGATTTCGATTCGCAGGTACAAGTAGAAAAGATTTACACGTAAACTTGCGGGCGCTAATTTCGAAAATGTCACTGCATTAGCTTTAGCGCATCACAAAGCGAAGTTTTTGATTCTACAAGTGCACATCCTTGTTTTAATAACAAACTTTCATTTTTACGAACGTTTGTTTCGGTTTTCGACGCAAAAGTGTACGGTCGAGGATGTTTTCGAGGCTAAAAATCGAAACGAACGTTCGAAAGCAAATTTTCGGTTGATTTTTTCACCACAAATCACGTATACCGTATTGTAGCTGTTTTTTTGCGTTTTGATATTCTAGCATTCTCGGCATGAACTTGTTCGGGTGCAAGTTCTGTAAATTCGTGGATCAGGGCGACGGAAGTAAAAAACGGGAATGCGAAAGAAAAAATTTCGATACTTTACTTTGGGCGTTACTCACTGTCTTTCAGGTAGTGCCCTTATAAACTGTAGAGGCGAAAAAATGAAACGTACAATCAGAGAAAAAAAATACAGTACACAGTTGTAGGTATACTGTAGTTCTAACTCGACGGATTGAAACTTCGATGTGCTTGCAACTGTTCTGGGCTTGCTTTAAATGTGTCCTGTCGGTGTGAAACATGAATTTGCCCGGTTCTATCTTGCTCAGGTTACTTTTTGCACGGATTTCGAGCTATTTTCTGCATGCATTTCAACTTTCTTACGATTCTACTGAAAACGAGAAATTCTGCTTTGATTTTTGATAACAAATATTGTGTTTCATTACCTCTTGCCCCTCAACTATCTCTTTGGTGTAAAAAAAATGGAAAATATCGTGTCGATAGTTGCCTTTTTTAATACCGTACCAGTCCAAAAAAGGATTCATGCAAAAAAACAAATTTCATGAACTTTGGACGCTAGTACGGTATCAATTTTTGCGATTATATCTTAGTTACTGTTTTCGATCAGTTGTGAGGTAGATTATTGTGGTTTTTTTGTTTCGCCTGCAGCTTGTTGGGAATGGTTTTGTTTGGCGGTCGATTCTGTTCTACGGTGCCCGACCGTCGACCGTGTACATGCAAGGAGTTACGAAATCCAAATATCACGTGCGTTTGCGATAGAAAAAATTTTGACTCGTTTTTGCATTCGAGTTTGACTGTATTTCAAGTAAGGAAAAACAAAAACGTCGTTCCGTTGGCAATGTTTTCGTGCAAGTTATTCGTTCTGTGATTCGTTTTCATGTGCAGAAAATCATTTCGTTGCGTTAACTATGTATAATTTTTGATTTTTTTCACTTTCAAACCCGTCGCGTTAAGGTTACAAAAGGGAAACTTTTGTGTAAGATCGTTTTTTGAGCCCGAAAGGGCCTAAAACGGGTGACATACGAGCACAAACACGAAACAAACTTAAAAAAGCATGTTAGCACATCTAAAAACACGAGTTTGATGAACAACTGGACGTGAAACGTTTTTGGCTTGTTTCGTTCGATTTTTGAGCAAGTTTTGATCGAAAAATCGTTCACATTCGGGCGTTCGTCAAATTGAACCCGATTTGCGCGTTTCCTAGCACGTTTTTAACTGTTTTCGATTCAGATTTTGACCCAAGAAGATTGGAACATCGTCCTCTTCAACGGAATGGCCAACACGTCGCCGTGGGCGGCGTTGTATTTCGTTGCTCTCATGACGTTCGGAAATTACGTTCTCTTCAATTTACTCGTCGCCATCTTGGTCGAAGGTTTCCAAGAAAGCAAAGAGGTTTAGTTAGACAATTTTGCCCCTTTGAAACGAAAAAACGCACAATTTTTGTTTTTCGTTGTCGTTTTCAGGAAGAAAGGCGTCAATTGGAGGAAGAAGAGAAGAAAAAAACCGACGAAACGGAAGAAATGAAAAAAGTCGAAGAGGAACTGCTTTTGTTCAAAACGCCGAGTCAAAATTTTCTCACGGGTTCCGACGATCACGACGACAAGGAAGCTATTTGCACTTGCCATTTAAAAATGGACAATCTCGAAAGAGGTACAATACTTATCAACTATAGTCCAACTATAGTTGCAAATTCTCGACAATTTTTCAACTATAGTTCGACATTTTGTTCACTTTGAAACTGTTTTTGGTTCGTTTCGCTGCGAGACAGAGCACGTTTTTTGTTTTTTAAAGAGCGAATGCTATCATTGCCTACGGTGCTATTACCATATTCGTATCGACCCCCATCGTCATCGTCCAGACGTACAAGCAATCTTATGCAACTCGCCGCTCCGCACATTATTCAAACTTCTCCCACTCCTCAACACTCGCCCAGGGTCCAGTCGGAGGCTAAGATTTCGTCGTCGACGACGATCAGCCTACGAGACACTCATTCCAATCTAGAACGACAAGATTCCACCGGATCGGTAACGTTTTCGGGCGAAAACTCGTTTCAATCGACGTGAATCGGTTTTTGGACCGTTTTCGTATTTTTTCAGAGCCGATCGTGGTTGACAACGGAAAGCCAACCGGTCAACGGCGGCGTCGGCAGTGGGACGAATTTGGGCGGTCAAAATTTTCTCGCAATTCCTCGACCAAATCGCAGTCCGTCGCCGTTTTCGTTCACCAGCAATCGAAGGAGTACGCCGAGTAGTTCGCCGAGTCCCAGGTAAGACGAAAAAAAACAACAAAAAAGACGTCATGCTTTTTGTTTTGCTTGACGAAAAACAGCATCGAAAGTCTCTTTTCGTCGCATGCATGCTTTTATGGCTAGACGGTGCAAAATTTCAAAATACGACGCATGTTTAAAAAAAATGCTGGTTATCTTACGAAAAAGTGCCGATTTAGTGCATGAATTATGCTAAAACATGTCACGTCACATTTTCGAACCTCTTTATGTGGTACAAAATATTTTCCTCGTCGTTTGTTCGTCTTCTATGTAGAATTCACTTCAGTCGACGACGATTGAGTTCGGTGAATAGCGTGCTGCGACGGAAGGGCGCGAACGGAAAAATGGACCGAAGTCCACTGGTATCGTTCGCGTCCGACGAGAGTGATCACGACGATCGGGGTCGAAATCGAAATCACGAAAATCCGCCCGATATTTTCGTCGTCGGTCGGCCGCTGAGCAGGTCCGGTAGTCCGGTGGCGGCCATGCTCAGCAGCGTGGCCAGTGTTATCAGGTGCTGGATATTTTGCTTTTTCAACATTATATATTGTCCTGTAATTGTTTTGAACACGCTTGGACATTTTCTATGTTACCTTTCGGAATGATATTCGTCGAAAAATTTGTCTCAAGTCCTGTTAATCGTGCTGAATTTATGAATCATCGAAAAAAAAACTAATTTCTCATCCTGATTTCAGTTCTATAAGTGGTCAACAGTGTCCATCGATTACGTCGGACCATAGCCATTGCAACGGCGGTCCGATGGAATTGAACAACCAACGCACATTGCCGCCGGCTCCGCCGATATCTGTGTCGGCTGGTGCTTCAATAAATGCATATTATTCAAACAGGTTTGAGTTTTTGAAAAGTATAGTTGTCCAGTGACTGTAGTTGTCCAAATTAAGATTTATGCTGATTTTTAACGAAAAAAAGTGTGAAACGACTTTTTACCCGTTTCAGGGATCGCCTTTGCCGTCACGGGTCATGGAATTTGCCAGGAAACGCTCAATATTATCAAAACGCATTGTACAGAAATCGTTTACACAGTTGGGCCGGCCGATACTACGGCGGACGACGATCGGGTTTTAATCCGTATTGTCGAATCCACGGCCGGAAGGCCATGCTCGAAGCATACGCGAAAGAGACGTTTTTGAAAGCCGAACAAGAATTGGCCGAGGAAGAGGAAAAACTAAACAAAAAAGACGTACGGCTTTCGACTTTTCTGTGTCATTTTCAGTTTCGCACCGTTTTACGATGATTTTCGACTCATTTAGTGTTTCTCTTTCTGTCGAAAACTGATCGCTCGAAGTTGGTTGGGCGATCGAATGGATTGCTCGCTTTTTATATTTTCGCCGAAGAATCCTGTTCGTCAACGATGCGTTTGGCTGACGAATCGAAAATGGTTCGATTTCATTATTTTGGCGTTCATCGGATTGAATTGCGTCACGTTGGCAATGGAACGGCCCGATATTTTGCCGGGCAGTCCCGTAAGTGTGCATTTTTCAGAAACAATTAAAATTCAGTTTTTTTTTCACTAAATTTTGCACGATTTTCGTTTTTTCAACGAAATTTTGTACGTTTTCTGTTTTTGCAGGAAAGATTAGGTTTGGTGGTGAGTAATTACGTTTTCACCGTGGTTTTTACGATCGAAATGACCGTGAAAATCATCGCCCGAGGGTGCGTCATCGGACCGACGACGTATTTCAAAGACGGTTGGTGCCAACTGGACGGAATCTTGGTCATCATCAGTTTGGTCAATGTGATGTTCGAGTTGTTGGCCGATAGTGCCCCAAAAATATTCGGCGTCATACGCGTTTTGCGTCTGCTCAGAGCTTTGAGACCTCTTCGGTAAGCAACTATAGTTCAACTATTAAGTCCAACTGTAGACTACTATATTAATCAAATATAGTCCGACTATAACTTTTGATTTACGTTTTAGCGTGATTAATCGCGCGCCGGGCGTTAAATTGGTCGTGCAAACGTTGATATCGTCGTTGGCGCCCATCGGCAATATCGTTTTGATTTGTTGCACGTTTTTCATAATTTTCGGCATATTAGGCGTCCAGTTGTTCAAGGGAATGATGTGGTATTGTCGAGCATTAGACGGACACGATATTTCGCACGTAAAAACGAAAAACGACTGTCTATTGGAACCGCAATCGATTTGGGATAATAATCGGTACAATTTCGATAATCTCGGCCAAGCCCTCATGGCGCTGTTCGTCGTCGCGAGCAAAGACGGTTGGGTGGCCATTATGTATCAAGGCATTGACGCCGTCGCCGTCGACGTTCAGGTAGAAACGATTTTTTGACTCGGAAACCTGCGAGAAAAACAAATTTTCGGTCTTATTCTCGCACGATATGTGTAACTTTTTGATTTCAGCCGATCAGAAACTACAACGAATGGCGAATCGTTTATTTCATTAGTTTTTTATTGTTGGTCGGTTTTTTCGTACTGAACATGTTCGTCGGCGTCGTTGTCGAGAATTTTCATAAATGCAAAGAAGCCCTGGAAAAAGAACTATACGAAAAAGAACAGAAAAAGAAATTGGAGAAAAAATTGAAAAAACAAATGACCAAAGCTCAACTGCTTGAAAAAAGTATGAAATTCGATCGAAATGAGAAAATGAGTCTAAATATTTTACAATATGCGCTGAAATTGATTTCATCTCCCAAAAGCAAAAAAACTTACACGACGAGTCGTTTGAGGAAGTTTTTCCGTTTCACTTCCGAAAAACAAAAAAACTTACATGACAATTGACGTTTGAGGAACATTTTTGTTTCATTTTAGAAAAACGGGAGTTACCCTATTGGTATCATTACGGACCATCGAGGATGTATTTGCATACGATAATAATGAGTAAATATTTCGATTTGGCAATCGCCGCCGTCATCGGCGTAAACGTTTTAACGATGGCAATGGAATTTTATTCGATGCCGAAAGAATTAGAATACGCGTTGGAAGTTTTCAATTTTTTCTTCACCGCCGTTTTTACGCTGGAATCGACGATGAAAATCATCGCGATGGGTTTTCGAGCTTATTTCTCGGATAGGTACGTAAAACGGTCGCAAAAAAAACAAAAAACCTGCTCGCTTTAGAAGGAAATTGCGCAAAAACCAAAAACGTGCTTTGGATTGATGAAATATGTGTCGTTTTTGATTTCAGATGGAATCAATTGGACATCGGCATCGTTTTTTTGTCCATCGGCGGCATCGTCATGGAGAAACTTCACACGGGCGCCATTCCCATAAATCCAACGATAATTCGCGTTATGAGAGTTTTACGAATAGCGAGAGGTGAGATTTTTTGTCTGAAACGCTTTAAAGTGTGTTGAAACGTGAAACGAGATTTTTTCTAGTTTTAAAACTGTTAAAAATGGCGAAAGGCATTCGCGCATTGCTAGATACAGTTGCTCAAGCTTTGCCGCAAGTCGGCAATTTGGGATTATTATTTTTCTTATTGTTCTTCATATTCGCCGCTTTGGGAGTGGAATTGTTCGGCAAAATCGGTAAGCCAGGACACTTTTCTTGGGTTGACCAGCGACTTAACGAGACATTTTTTTGGTTTCAAGAATGTTCAATTGATCATCCGTGCGACGGACTCGGCGAGCATGCGCATTTTCGAGATTTTGGAATGGCGTTCTTGACACTTTTTAGAATCGCAACTGGTGATAATTGGAACGGCATTATGAAAGTAAAAAAATGACCACAATTGGAGGTGGCCAGGTCGTAAAATTTGTTTTTATTGACAGGACGCTTTGCGTGAGGATTGCGACCCATCCGATCATTGTACGCGAAACTGTTGCGTTTCGGCCATAATCGCGCCCGTCTACTTCGTTGTTTTTGTTTTAATGGCTCAGGTTAGCGACCAAAAAGTGATTCGCAAAAACCTTCTTTAATACGGCCAATTTTTTTGACTTACTTTAGTTCGTATTGGTCAACGTTGTCGTGGCTGTGTTGATGAAACATTTGGAAGAGAGTAATAAAAAAATGGCCGATACGGGTAGCGAAGCCGGCGGAACGACGGCCGGCACGGACACCGAAGGGAATCCGAAAACGGATACGGATCCCGAGGATAAAGATACGGAAGCGAGCGATGTAAGTCGATAGTTCCTGCTGGACTATGGTTGATGTTGATGGATGTGTTATTTTGCTTGTAAGGCTCGCAATGATGACAAGAAATTGGCTATCGAGGAAAAACACGAATCCGAACGTCGATCGACGATGGACAACGACGATTTAGACAACGACGTGTTCTACCCGCGGGCGTTGGACTACATGCACTCGGACGCTTATCACTTTCAGCTACGAGATCCGTTTCGAGCCACCGTCGCCGCCTCGTCGGCGACGAAAAAGGACTACACGGAAACGGATTACGGGCAAATGGGCGTTGCGCATCTGCCGCCGCCGACGTACTCGAAATTCAGCTTGCCCGATTTGCATAACGGCCGACGGTCGGCCGCCGGTCACTACGAGTTGATCGACATCGGTGGCATCGATGGACAGTCGGCGAGTTCGTCGGCGCGATTTCCTCGGCGGCACGGAACGAGTTTTTACTCGGTTCGTGAGCGGCCGAGACCCCGACCGCGTCCCGCCTACCTCCCTGTGCCTCAAATGCGGCTTCTCCTGCCGACGAAGCCGTGCTCGTCGACCGACGTCATCATTCCGTCGCCCATCATCGAAATGACGCCGGGCACCGCCCAGCCGGTCACGGTGCCGCTTCGGCGTCGGCCGCACCATCGGCGGGCGCCGGTCAGCGAAGAGTCCGAGGACGATTCCGACGACGACGTTGAACGTCGCGCGACTACTAATAGCGATAAATTGGCGCATAAAAAAAGTTCACCCACCGTCGGTAACGCGCCGTCGACGACCGTGAATCGGTACAAAAAAGTGAATCAAAATTCGCACGACGACGTTGATAAGAAATCGAAATGTGCGACGATAGTTCGTCAGCGACGACTCAGTAGTCGGCAATCGACGACGAGTTTCGACGAGGATGCCGGCGGCAGTCGGCCGTTATTAGGTTCTAAGCCTTTGGCCGATTCGGCGCTATAATTCGTCGTTGATTTTGATTTTTTTGTGAAACTGAAAAATGGCTCGCAAAACTAATCTGTGGCCTTGGTTCGTCCATTTTTTAACATTTTATTTGTCTTGTAATCAATAAGTTGCACGTGAATGAATTCGAAAGAAATTTTTATTGACATCAAACACTTTTTGATGGATATTAATTGATTGATGATCGATTACTCGTGATCGATATTTATAATTAATCGATTAATTTCGATCCATGATATTATTCAACGTGATTTGTAAATAGTTTTCGATTCGTTTTTCGTTCGATTCAACGCTTTTTTATGTTTTTAAAAATTCACTATTGAAACGAAAAAGTACACAAAATGAACCGATTATGGTGCCAAAAATGACTGGAAAGTTTATTTTGCGTCGTACATTTTGAAAACAAAGAATCATTTTGTAGCAATCATTCCGAGACAATCATCGTTGGTCGGCGGGACGGAAATTTTGCTTTGTACGAAATCTAATTGGCTACATTTTTATTTTATCTACAAATTTCAGCAAAATGCCGTTGCAGTTTTTGTTGTAAATTTTAAATTGTTCATAAACGTTTCTGTAAGTTTTTTCTAAAATTATTTATACATCGGCGTTATATTATATAATAAAATGAACTGTGGAATTTGAAATTTGAAATTTTCTGAATGATTTCTCAGCATGTGGTTCTCTATGTTGTGGATACAGCAACAGCTTTTTTGAAAAACTTGGAAGCTTAATGCAAGTTTGCCAATAGGTAGCGCACAAATTATGCACTGTAATGAACTTCAAAAGACCTTTAAAGTTCCTATTAATCAGTCTTTACGGTAAATACATCTTACTCAACTGAGAGTTAACTTTATGAACAGAGTCGGAACAAATCGCCGAAACTTAAATTATTTACTGTTGTTAAATATTTTATTCGATGTACACTATAGTTTTTTTTGTTTGACACCTGCCTTAATAGTATAGTACGTCAAATGTGATTCGCAAGTGCAACTCGTTAGTTTTATACATTTGCGGAATGATATGTGTAAAGTAAAATCAAAGAATATACTGTCGTGTGCGGATTTCAACCAGTAACCAGTCCGGTGAATACGTAGGATGATTGATTTTAGTGATGCTGCATTTGGCGATCGCAGCTTGCGCAACTTTGTGAACAGACGCGTTACCGATCAGCAAGTGGACTCCTCTACTCAACATGCCGCGTCGCTTTTTCTTAATCACGTTCTTCAATTGACGAATAACATTCGCAAAATAGTCACCAGTGATGGTAACTTTATGCGGCATGTAGTCAATCAGCAGGATGCCCTTACAGTCCCAAAAAACTGTCGCCATAATCTTGCCCGATGACGGTTGGGTGCGAAACTTCTTCGGAGGCGGGGACCCAACCGGCAGCCACTGCTGGGATTCTTGTTTTGACTCTGGATCAGAGTGATAGATCCACTTTTCGTCCCCAGTCACTAATCGCGAATAATATCGCGAAATCCTCTTGATCGGCGTTAATGAGCTCCAGAACTTCCTTGCATGCAGCCACGCGAGTCTGCAATTGTGCATTGGTGAGCATTCGCGGTCCCCACCGCGCGCAAATCTTTGACAGATTGAG
Organism: Prionchulus punctatus; assembly: GCA_034698125.1. Taxonomy (NCBI): domain Eukaryota; kingdom Metazoa; phylum Nematoda; class Enoplea; order Mononchida; family Mononchidae; genus Prionchulus; species Prionchulus punctatus. Next base: position 359 of record JAQGBA010000577.1, on the reverse strand, counting down.
ATGTTCGTGGAGAATTGTTTCGACGCTATCAACGGACATGCCCATTGCTCCAGCTATTTGTCGCACTCGTATTCGACGATCTTGCGCCACCAAATTCTTGCCAGCTTGACAATTTGTCGGCGAGGTCACTCAGACAGGTCGTCCAGAAGGAGGCTCGTCTTCGACTGACCGCCGTCCACGCCTACTGTCCGCTGCCCAACGTTTGACAGTTGCATATGATGGAGCATCATCCTTAGACGTTTTGCAGACGCTGATGAATTTCGCCCGTCTCAAAAACTTTACAACTGCTCGATACTCAAGTTTTAGTGAATCCATATTTGTTCCGACCTCACTTCGGTTAAAACTGTATAGCTCGCGAA
>JAQGBA010000576.1:0-29467 GCA_034698125.1 Prionchulus punctatus | reverse complement strand
AGCAATGAAAGGGCTTTCGACTAATATATATGACACCGCGATCGGCGTCGGGCAGTAAAAAGGTTTCCCTCGTAAGTTATTTCTCGCCCGTTATTTGTCATATTCAACTGTCCCCTTTTTAAAATTAGCTGTTCGCCATTGACACATATTTGAGAACAAAACTGAACACCTTATTGGATCAAAAGAAATTTATATTGGACGACAGTTTGTAAGCGTTTCTGTAATCGTTGAGCATTATGAATTTGTGCTAATTTTCAATTTCATTTTAGATGCATCGTAGTTGTTCGTACAGACGACCAGCCCATAGTCACTTTCGTGATTACAAGTCGAATGTCAAAATCGATCTAGTCCTCGAACAGTACACAGATTCTTACATCAAAACGACCACGACTACATTCACCAAAATGATGGACGAAACGTTGAAAGACCCTTCGATGACTGTCTCCACAAAAAGTGTATCTTTGACAATGAAGATGAAAATAAATTCATCTACGTCGGTCACTACGATTTGCCGCTGTTGCCAACAACTGTAATTTATGCGAGCGATGAAAATTCGTTAAAGAAGCATATTAAACTGACTCGCCTTCAACTGGATTCATGGCAAGGAAATCGAGAACGCCTAGCCAACGCTCTATGGGTGACGCGCAGTCCGGATATATCGCAATGGAAAATGGTCAAAGAAACTAAAATCGAATTGGCAAACGATTATCGGCTCATCCTGTCTAAATACATGAGCAGGCCCACGATCACCTTTTGCAAGTATGCAACGAAGCCTGCCGGACGCCACACAGAAATGTTTTTTCCATTCGTGTCATTTTCATTGGAGCGTTTCGAAGAGTTAATTGATGTAATTCATAATCGACCAAAGGTTGGATACATGCAATATGAACATGATCTGGGTCCACAGTTTCGAATTACCCTAAACTGTCAAGAAACTTGTTGCAGTTGTTGTCTTACGGGCGTGTTCATAATGGTAATGCCAATCGATGTTGGATCGCAATGGCCACATCGAATCGAAATGAGCGAAACGTCTGTTCTAGCAATGGTAGATGCTTTGCCAAAAATTCGACAAGCCATCATCGATCAGTTACCTGAATACAAACCGTTGGAGCTTATTAAACACGACATTGTCAACTGTTACTGCATTAAGTGTTAACTGTGTTACTTATTTATTTATTTTTGAAATTTTTACAATAAACAATAGATGGGACATCTCTTGGATTTAAATACAAATAACGAACATCTCAACTAATTTGGCACTACCATTTTTCTAAATGTCAAGTTCAGCTTGTTTCTGTGACTCTTTTCCTTTTGGGCAGTGAATGGTACCAGTAGCGCGATTAGTTGGTAAGCGCATGACTAGCAAACTTCCGTTCGCCAACGTAAGTTTTGTTGGTTCGGGTGAATCCAATAAGCCTTTCCTTCGTCTTTGGTGTCGCATGAAAAAATCTCTGGTCGCACCTATCGATAACGAAGCTATCGGCGCTGCGAGGTCCAGATCTTTCTCATCCTCTCGATGTTCGCTGATGTAGTGACTACCATCGTTATAACAGTTGATGAGAACGAAATTGAATTCACAGCTGCACGCAGCACTGACGCAGTTTCGTAGGATTTCAAGGTGTCCAGGGTTTGGCTCGAATGGAGTTGCCTGAGAACTCGTACTTTAGGCCATCATCGCCATAGGCCACTTGTCGTCTCGGGATAGGGAACCATTTGCTAAAGATGAAAATTTTGGCAGCATTACCCTCGTAGTACACGAGACTGTCTCGACAATGCTCGAACAAACTATTGGCAAATTGTTGTGATAAGAACGATGGACTATACGACATGTGTAGTTGTTGGTCCTTGGCTTCGTCGAAAGTACAAGCGACTCGATAAGCCAGGATATAAACGATGTTAGCTTTTCTTCGATAGACATGGTAGTTCGAGCGACTGCTCTCGACAATGACACCCTTTTGAGAACGAAAAATAGACATTGCTGACTATATTAGTGCACAGCTAATGGTAAAAAAACATTCGCATTCCATTATCTCCGACGAATCGGTCGTGTCTCTCTATATCGTCCGGTCGAAAATGGTGAAACAGACAACAGAGAAGAAGAAAAGGCCCATTTCGTGTGTTAAAAGTATACTTGAACAAACCTCTTTCCGACACTGAACGACTTCCAACTGGGGAACAGCCCAAAGTGACCAAACGAAAACGCGTTGCTAAACCAAAGCAAATACCAAATATTGATCCACAACAACCAATTCAAACAACACCAAAGAAAGAGTAAAAGAAGTGGTACCAAACAGTTGATCAGTCGATCGGTCGCGTCGAGTAGTCGCATCATGGGCAATTATCTTCAATCGAGACATCGTTCGACTATATTAAACAAGGCCAAACAAGTAGCCTGTTCTTATTTTGCATCGTGTATATCCGATGAAAACTTGCCTTTTGTTGTTCCAATTGTTGTCATTGATAACTTGTTTGCTCAAAAAGTCTTACGTAGCTTGAAAATTGTGGGCGAAGAAGTTGAACAGATTAACCTTAAAAAGCATGGTAATATGGTGAAAGACATTGAATTACCAGAACTGGCATTCTCGGAGGTATGTTTGGAACTGTTTGCGTGCATGTACCTGTATGCTAGTAAAGTTGCAGTCGAATCGGTTAGTAGAAACAAAGACTATCATGTCGAGCTTGTTGTAAATTGGATACGCAATTATTTCGAAACGCATTTGATGACTTTTATGATTGGTCATAATGGTTGGAATGGCTTTATCACTTTTTATGAAAAAATGCTGCTGTGACAAGAGTCAATTTCTCTTATTCATTTTATTTACATTTTTTCAAATCCATTTTACTTTTCCCAAAATATAATTTAATCATCATTTCATATTCCTAAAATCAAATACTTTCTCAATACACAATTCCATATCCATTTTCTAATCTTTCAATCTTTTTCCCAATTTCTCATATATAAACATTCTCCCACTCCTGACGCATTTTCCGCCTGTAAAACAAAGAGTAAGAATTAGCAGATTCGGTGGTCGATTGGACCCACTCTGCGCATTGGTATCCCGCTAGTTTGGAAAGATCTGTTTGGTCGTTTGTTTAATAAAAAGCATATCGTTAATGGTACCGAACTGAACCACACAATATCAGCGTTACAGTAGGTTAAGACTCATTTCCCTCACGTTCGACCGTCGCCCATTGTATCCATTTGTTGCACTGCCACGTGCGGCGATTAGTCACAGGTTCCTCGAATAGGAGCGCTGCGACACTGCATCATTAGTGCTTTATTGTTATCATTGTAATATTGAACAAAACTTGTTCCATTTTAAGTAGTTTATTGTCAATAGGAATACATATACAGGGTGTCTCGTAAATACACACCCCCTCGGAAACATACTTCCAAGCTAGCTAAAGCAGCATTTGATACACCATCTTAATTCAATTCTACGTTCAATGGTGCATCTCTTGTCGCATTGCCTGCAACAGGGTGGGAGTGAACCTTAGGAAAAGAAAACAACTTCAAATCTTTCATTTTTGTGTGTAATTTCACTGTTCAAAACGTGTGTTTTGATTCTCATGAAGCGAGATTAATCGATCGGATTCAGGTTACAGCCTTTTTAAAGCAAATCAAACAGGAGTCTCGTTTATTACGAAAAAATGGATAGCCAATAATGTTAAAATGATCCGAGGAATGGGTTCAAAAGCATTGGAGAAAGAAGCCATCAGAATGTTTCACTGATTTTTCGAATCGTGGTAGCCCATTGAGTTTATCTCAAGAATCTAACCATATCATAAATTCGGGCAAGGGAATGCAAGTAAAAAATTGCCGGGCGTTGGCAAGTGAAATTTTCTCAAAAAGAGAAAAGGAGCACAGCAAAGACGTAGTGCAACGATTTTTGAAAAAGCAAGGTTTGTAACCGGTTCATCTCATTTCCAGACCGTTTTTTGATCATAAAAGGAATTCTACTTTTGCTATTTTCATGAAACATACACCATTGAACGCAGAATGGAATTCTCTACAAGATGATGTATTAAATTCTAAAGTTTCAAGTTTAGTCATCAGCTTTAACTTTTCTCAGTCGCCAACACATACACTTGTTATATGTTTATAGTAGAAAAACTTTGCTTCATCTATACCAAAGTCTCGTTTACACTCCGAACAATAGAAGTTCTTGCCGCGTTGTATGAAGTAATGAATCTTCAAGTCGTCGACGTTTTGATATCATTTAACACATTTTAGGCAACAATATTGACAAGGTTCTCGAGTCGAATGTCGATTCATATAATACTTGGTGAATTCGCCGCAATATACACACATTGCTAACATAGCTTGAGCCATTGCTACACCCAGCCTTTTCGTAGGACAATCTAATGACACAACTAATTCAACAAAACAAAAATATACAAACTTTAGATATATACTATTTCTTCTTTGATCGCAGCTTAGTACAGCTTGTACGAATCGGGTGAAAACATTTAGCAAGATGCAACAGTTACAAAGTACCATCAGACGACACAAACTTGACGACCATATAAACATGCCTAAACTCAGGACGAATATTACCACCTGACCTACTGTGGTAACTGTAGCTCCTAATAACAATAATACAATTTGAGCACTAATCTTATAAAAGTAACGGCAGACAAAGCAAATACGGTTAAGTTCGTCGTTTGCCAAAAAGGACGTAATTTTCAATAAAATCTCTGTCGGCAAATGTATCAAGTCACCATCCATTGTATCAACCCACTCGCAATGACAAAGGGCACGTGAGCACATAATGATAAATTTCATCGATGCTTGTAAGCGAGGAAAATTGCAAAAACAACTCGAGTAATCAGTCTTCGAGACACTTTACACTCACTGTGTATGTTTGTATTCAAACTTGGTGGTAATGATGCGCAGGTTCAGTTTGACTTACATCATGCTTGCGCAAGTTTGACAGCCAAACAGAATCGAGGGTTGTTGCGCAAAGCGTCACCCGTATGGTATATAAGCAATCGACCAGCTCGAGCTCACTGTTTGTTTTCGGGCAGCCTTCTGAGTAGGTCGCTCTCTCAGACTAGTTTTTGAGCTCTCGTTGATCCGTCAGTCGATCAACCGAGCGGGAAAGCAGGGTCGCTGAGATCAGCGACTTTTGCTTAGTCCGGTCCTTAGTCCTTGGTCGTATGACCATTTATGGCGCCGGACAACCCTTCCCCTCCCTTAGGCGGCGGCGGCGTGGGCGGCAACCCAGACAATGCAGCGCCACATGCTTCAACATTGTATATGCTTATACACTGCAGTCCAGATGGGCAGGCTTACTACTCTGATCACAATAAGATATGACAAGTCTTATCAGCTAACCTTGTCGAGCTAGTTGAACTCTAATCACTATTTGGCTGGAACTGATAGCTTACGCTCAACGTTTTAATGCCTGTAACACGAGTGACGATAAAATGGTAATCACAAGTTTAGAGTATCATATGACATTAATGTTTGTTACAAACTGTTTTTTGCTAGTTTTCGTGGTTTTGGTTTGAAATTGCTGTCGTCCTGACATTCGTTCAACACGTGATGTCTATTGTACATCGATACCATTCGATGCTCATCAAATCGAATACATTCGTACGTTCGTCTGATTTTATTCATCTTATTGTGCAAAGATTCAATTCCTTGCTCGCTGATGTACTGAAACCGATTGTTTTATGCGGTCTTGCAAATTTGGGTACATGGTGCACTATGGTTTGCATTTTTGGAATGACTGATTTGTCAGCGAAATCAGTAGCATACGAAATAGCGAAAGAGTTTATGTTGCAACAAAGCAAATTAATTCGTTCTTCGAATAAGAAATCCGGATTGTCATGATTTTGTTAATATTGGCCGATGTTGCACAAGTGTTACGATGTTTTCGTTGCAAATCGAGGTTAAAATTTAATGTAGATGTTAGTTTGACTGGATTCTTAAGCATGATAATTACGTGGTTACCAACGAAGGTACTGCTATGGTAAGAAAGTTGGTCCACTTGCATTTTATACAGAGAAAGTTCTAGCTGTTTCATGCTTTCCTCTTGACCAGTCTTTGCAATAGATTCAGCGATTTTGTAGTCGTTTAAGGCTTTATTAAAAGCAGTGATTGCATCCTCCTCCTTTTGGGCTACATCCACTCTCTTCGACGACGTTTTCATCAGCTGATTCCAGTTGGTGATGTCACCCTGACAAAAATGGCATTGCTATTATTCAATTTTTAAATTCTGTTCTGACAGTTTCACCAAAAGCGAACATAGAAAGTGGAACCACTTTTTACACGAATCGCATTCGACCCACCGAACTCCGACCTCTGAATGTAGCCAGTGGGTATTCACCAATTTGGAACTGAACCTTACTGTACTTACTGAACCGCAAATACTGTAGCTCCAGATATTCAACATGTTGTTACCCGACGAATCGTCTTCAAATCATTATTATTTACTCATATTTACCCAACATTAACTGTTTATGTGTTTCGTTATTGATTCTCTTTACGACATTTTTTTATTAACCCCCTCCCCCATTTATTCTAATTTGCACCAAAACTTTGACAAGTGAGCATTAGAGCAAGAAAGTAACGTTGTCCTGATAAATTCAATAAATGGCAAAAATCTTTCTAGTGCATCCATTCTGTTGAACCGAAGGGTTCTGGCGAGACCTCACATTCGCGCATTCGACAATAATACACACGTGACAATATACAGTAATTCCAAGATATGGCATACACTTTTCTTGTTTTATTTTTGTACGATACTAAAAATAAATTCACAGATGTTGTTGTTCTCACGTCGAGCAGTGCGATAAATTTTGAATTCAACACAACTGCAAAGTTCATTCATAGAATTTTCAAGTTCTTTTCTTCTAACAAACGGAGATCGTGAAGCTTGTTATTGTAGTCATAGACAGAATACTAGCAAGCGATATTGTGGCCACATATGGCACATATTCACTGTGCCTAATTAATAACAAAAAAGTGAAATATTAAAAACTTTAAATGGCGAGATACACCAATAGCACATCATTGAATCACAGCATTTTGCCGCGGCTCTATTTGTTCACTGATAGTAGTCTTACAAATGACTACAGTTGACCATTGGCAATATTTGACAATCAGCTATAGTGGAGTACCGGCTATGGTCAACCAGTTACTATCTATGACGGTTGACAGACATGATTAGTCAAAAAGCCAGTAAAAACTAAACCGGCGATTTAATGTTTCACAGTAATTCCATAAAATTTTAAAAGGGCCTTTAGAAGCAGTTGATAATGGATCTGAATAAAAATATCCCCAAATAAAACACCAACTGGAGGAATTCAATAAATAACCAATGATGTCAATTGAATTGTGAATAAGCTTTTTGTCATCTCGAAAAGAAAATTCCTGGAACTACACTTGTATTAGGCATATACACTTTCTCAATATTATTTCCACGCAGGTAATGCAAAACAAGAACCATTTTCTTGTTTTATTTACAGCAATACGACAGCTTTCAACAGCTGCTTATTCCCAAAAGATAACAATGATAAAATTGTACTTCTACCAATTCATTGATGACGTTTCAAAGGAAGCTCGTCACAGTTGTGGGTTACATTTCGCATTAAGCAATAAAAAGAAACAAAGGATGTTATGACCGCAATTTGGATGGCAATCAACAAGCTAAAGTGTTACACAACAAACTTTGGGCATTACAATTCAAACAATGAATATTGCCAAATGCAGTAGGTGGTAGAAATTTTGCGTCACACAGAAAAGAATACTCGGAAAAAATGACAAAATTAGTTTATACGGATATTGGAGGGTTAGGCAAACGACATATGATGTAACTGTCGTTGGCTTATAAAAGTCAGTCACCGAAAGAGCTATAGACTCAAAGCTAGTTACAGCCTCGAAAAGTTGCATTGTCCAACATGAACTCTGCTAAGATCTGCTACATTTTCGTCTTCAACATTTGTTTATCAGGTGTGAAAATGGTTTCAAGCCGATGGACAAGGGTTGAACTATATTGTTTTGTTCTAGAGATGATTTTGGCCCGACATGCTGCAAAGATGTGCCCATGTCCAGATAACTATGGACTATCAAATGCTGTCATGGAACCTGGCCATGAAACGTTTCCACCAGACTGTCATAGGAATCCAAATGATACCGAAGCCCATGTCGTCGGACTACTTGTCGTTCATTTAACCGCCTTCAAAGCAGTAGCTCATCACTTGATCGAAGGACATAAACTAGCTAGGGTATTCACTATTAAATTATTTTGCTCGGAACGGAAGGTTGTAAACAAATCTCATGTTCTAGGCGATAGAAAATCGTACCGAAATGTTAACTTTACCAAATCTGAGGAACTGTATGCCGTCGGACAAGAAATTTACGGGTATCAATTATTCAAATGATGGTCAAGTAAGTCATACACTCAGTGACGAAGGCTCCTACAGTTGTTAAGTGACTATAGTTGTATGAGGACTATACACAGTTGTTAACATATTTTAGAGAAATTCCATGTACAAAGAAATCTACTCGAACCTGCACATCATCCGACTTTTCGTCGACAAACTTCAACAGGAAGTTGCAACTTTAGCCAGCCCGGAGTTCAGTCAAGTTCACTACAGTTACATCCACGCAAGTTTGAAATCCGAACTGACGTTTTGCTCGTTAGAACACTTGGTAGACATGACATCGGGTGGTGAGGAGTCAAAGAAGTTGCATTCAATGAATCTGAACCATGCTAACCTGTTCAACGGTTGTGAAAGTGATTGGAATTGCCTCTGGCAGGATTCCAAGTGTAGAGCAAAGGAATTCGTTGTAATGGATCGTCTCCAGTCTTTGCTGGATAAAAGCGTCCGGGGATTAAGTCGGATATGTCACAGCATTTTGCTGGATCCAACGCATGAGCAGTGCGGAAAATTAGCTTCTTTGCGCTTTTAAGTTGAACTATAGTTGTTGCTAAACTATAGTTAATTTGAGACTATAGTTGCTCAAGGGCTTATTATAAAACTAACTTATTGTAATCATTTTGTGCAGAAGATAATTTATTTATTTATTTAATCAGTAAAATATAATTATGAGCGCTTTCGATATATAGTTAAGCCATATTAAAACGAAATAAAACAAAGTAATTGCATTGGCTGTTCAGCTTAGGACGCACCTCGTAACTTCTTCGAATACGGTTGTTCGTGTTTGGCTTTGGCAAATCCCACTCTATCTTGGCCGAAATCGTATACTTGATAAAATTCCCTGATGAACACGTCCCCCAAAATCCAGTCGATCGATCCGCCAGCGGGATTTGGTTGGAAGCCGAGCATGCATGTGTTTTCGTCCAGCTGAAGAATTTGATGTTAACGCCTCAGAAAATCACAAAACCTGTCACCGAACTTACTTCAATTAAATAGCTTTCTGGACCCACAGCAAATTCTTGGCCGTCGAAAATAAATATGACATGTTTCAAATTTTCTGCGTCTCTGCTGACTACATACTAAATCACAATTTGAAATAAACTCTGCCTTGTACTATAGTCTGAACAACTATAGTTACCGGACATCTATAGTCACTGAACAACTATACTTACTGAACATTAATAGTCAGTGGACAACTATACTGGACAACTATAGTCACTGGACAACTATACTGGACAACTATAGTCACTGGACAACTATAACTGGACAACTATAGTCACTGGAGAATTACAGTGATAGAAACCAAGACTGTAACAGCAACTGTAGTCTGTGAACAACTATGATCATCATTAGAAAAATGGAGACACTGGACAAAGTTAGACAGTCACTGGTTAAACTACAGTCGCTTAACAGCTACAGCTAGTGAAGAAAATTGGTACTGACTATTTCGTTTCTAGCATCGTATTTGCCACCTAATGCATCGCAGATTTCGTGAATTTCATTTTCAGGTCCGACTATCAACGACGTGCCCGTGTCGGATATCACTTGATACCCTTTGTCAAAACTCGGTCCGTTATCCATTTTGACTCTGAAAACAATTTTCTAAACACAGTTGGATTAACAGACAGTGAGATTTTGCGTACCCGTCCATCGATAGTTGCCAGTAGCCTTTTTGGGTGACTGGAAAGTAAGAAATTTCTCCAACAAATTTGCTGGTATCAATACCGCCCAGGGTCAGAGACCCACCGTTGGCTCCATCTGTATCAGTCCTAAAATACAAAAACCATGTCAGAGATTATAGCTGATTATAGACTATAGTTGTTCACTGATTATAGGTTATCACTGACTATGGTTGTTCCCTGACTACAGTTGATCACTGACTATAGTCGAGCAATGATTATAGGTAGGTGGTGACCGACTCTAGTTGATCACTGACTTCAGTTGATCACTACTAAAGTTGATTACCGACTATATTTGATTGACTGAATCAAATGATCAACGTTTGTCACAGATTATAGATGATCATTGACAATAGTTGATTACTGACTAGAGTTGATCACGGCTACAGTTGATCGATGTCTATAGTGGACAACAAACTATGTCTGAACACTGGCTATCTTGATCATCAACTATAGTTACACTGACTTCGTCATGTAAACGGAAAAAATCGGCTCCTTCATTAACCCTTGTCTGATCATCGTATTAATAACTGGTTCGATTCCATCTTCGGCGATTTCTGGGTAGCCCATGCCGAGGATTCCGTCGAAAGGTTGTCCAGCGAAAAAAGTAGCCAGTTGAACAGCCTGACCGAAGGTTTGATTTTGAACCGTAATCCCACCAAACTATAGAAGCAAAAAACGGCAAGTATAGTAGAAAGTTAGGCATTACAAGTATTCATTTTTATTTTACAGTGACATTATCAGTTCCCAAGAAGCCATTGCATGAACCAGTGCCATATCTGATTGAAAACGCTCTGCCATCCTCTTTGTATGTGCTGGATTCTTCGGAATTAAAAATATGTTTACCATCTAAATAGTTCAACTATAGTTTCACAAAGTAAACCAAAAGAGACCAAGCCAGGACAAATAATCCTTACCCGTTGGATCCGAAGGTGAGGCACCGATTAGACTGGCGAACTCTCGCCTTAGGCCATTCGCAGGGGATTTGTCCACCTTCTGCACGAAACCATAGTTGCTTTTACCACCGTCTCCAAAATCAAAACCATCGTCCACAGTTGGCTCGCCACCACCAATTTCCTCATCGTCCCCTCCCCACTCGTCGTCCGGTAGGCGGCGACCACCTCCACCGGTGCCCTTGTCACCTTGTCTATTTGGCACCCACAAATTACTGCTGCCAGTGTCGGCAATTACGTTGAATATTTGAGGCGGTGTGCCAATGGACACTTCAGCAACATAGGCAGCCTAAAATGAATTCCAAACAAAAAAGGTGTCTGGATAGGTCTGGTAAAGGTACACTGGCACATACGTTATGGTAATCTTTGTATGCTACAGTTCCATCCGGGGTAGTCTCGAGCTGGCGTTTTCGAAGACCGAGGAACTCGGACCACTTGCCACTTTCCAACAAACGCTCCCGCATTGTTCGAACTCGTCGGATGGTAGCACTGGAAAAGGCAATGATGAATGATTATTGTGGCTCAGTGACTGTAGTTTGTTCATTGGCTATAGTACTTCATTTACTACAGTTGTTCATTGGCTATAGCTGTTCATTGGCAATAGTACTTTACTGGCTATAGTTATTCATTGGCTATAATTGTTCACTGACTGAAATCGTCATTGACTATGCTGATTGGGTATAGGTGAACATTGGCTCTAGTTGCTCATTTCCTATAGTTGTCCATATCTACAGTTGCTCATTGACTTTACTTGTCCATATTGTTCATTGGCTACGACTGTTCAATGACTGTATTTGCTTATGACTACAGTTGTTCATTGGGGATAGTTGATTATTGACTATAGTTGTTCATTGGTTATAGCTGTTCATTTACTACAGTTGTCCAGTAACCATTGTTGTCCGTTGATCTATCGTTGTTCAACAACTATAGTTGTAACACATGGTATTGCTACCACCTTTTCCTTACCTGGTGACACCTGAACCATTGCTGGGATCTCCAAACATTTTGCGATACATCGAAAATAAGCAAGTAGCAATAATATGCGTAATATAATTGTTACCCTGGTGACCACGAAGTAAATGAAAGAAAAACAAATAAGGCGTTTGAGCGAGTGACTAACCGACGATCGACTATAGTCGAAGTACCTACCTACTGCGAGGTAGGAGAGAGCGGAGGATGAATGTCAACCAGCCAAGACAGCTCTAGTGAGCGAGTCTAGTTTCGGTCTCATGAAAAACTAAATCAATACGATTACCTTTTTGCGTGGAAACTATTCGTAATCGGTAGGCAAGGCGTATGCCAGCGCCGTTTATTTGATTCGTATGATTGTTGCCTGCGTCAAATGCGAAACTGGTCTAAATACAAAAAAACTTTGTATGGGCGTGTACAGTCAAAGTACGTTTGACAAACTGCATCGGGGAGAACTGGCAATCATCGGACATTGTCATCATTCTTAATTGTCAACTACAGTTGCATCAATAAATTTGAAAACTGTTGGTTTGAGCGGCAAAAATTGTTGTATTCAGGTTTAAGGATTTCTAAGACGTTTTTTATGGCGCCACTCTAATAATCCTGTACAATTATAGTACAATTTACTCCAGACTTGAGAATATAGAATGAATGTCATGACAAGCCATTGATGATATTATGGCAAGTCAGGATTTTTGTTCGCTGAATCTCTGTAAAGTTTTGTTACTGTCAAAAAACTACTAAAACACACAATAATCATGAAAAATTTTTAAGTATTTTTTGAAAGATAGCTTCTTACAATTGTAGCTGTACTTGCATTGTTAGTTGTAGCTGCTTTCAGCTAGCGAACTTTAGCTGATAGATCCATCAGATTGTGGAAAAACCATGTTGTCTCGCAAGCATTCCAGTTTTTTACTCGTATGTTTCATTTGTCCTGGAATATCGTAACGAAAAGCTGGTTCCTTGTTTTTTTGCTCATCTACAATGACACTTGCGTCATACATCTTGAACTAGGGCACATTGCTTTTAGTTACGAAATTGATAAACAGATAAAAGGAAACTTGGCTAACTACATTTATGAAAAATATTTGGGCAACTGCTGAAGAAATAATATGTCGTCACAAAGATATTTATAACACAACGCACCCAGGATGCATGTGTACACCTAGCGTTGATATGATTGGTCAAAAAGATAAGGTTGCGGTTATGGTTACGGTTCCCATATTAAATAGATACAGTTACAGTTGGCGGTTGACCGTATCTCTGAAAGATAAGGTTGACTGGTTGTACTGGTTCTTTTTGACGAAAAATTTTTTGGCTGAAAGTCATCAACTTACTGTGTTTTTTTGATTAATCAAAACGTGGAAAAGCATTTTTAATCATTAATTAAATGGCTGTTAACACGAAAACAAGTTTTTAAAATTTGCAAATGGTAAGATAGAAGATGATACTAAATAAGTTGTATGCCAAAAATCTCGCGCCTTACATGATCATAACAAAAAATCGATATTCATTTGAAAAAAAACTTCGTTTTCTAAAGTCACACAAATAAAATTTTGACATAAAATAAAAAACCAGACGCAAATCTGACGAAAAGCATAGAAAAGCATTAATCTGCCAAATGCAGACAACCTTGCTTTATGACACTGGCATGATGCAAGAAGCATGAAATTAAAACCGGTTCTCTGCACAAAAAAGATGCGGTTATGGTTACAGTTCCTGTATCTCAAAAGATATGGTTGGGGTTACAGTTGACCATAACTGTATTAAAAAGAACTTGTTGACCGCTTGATACAGTCATAAATACGGTCAACCATATTAACACTATGTACACCAGTCAATTTTTTAGAAATATAATTTATGAGTGTTTTCTTGTTCAGTATTTTCTCCTGATACCAAAAATGTGGTTCAAATGTGGTGTGACCAGTACTGAGTGAGTGAATTATGGCGTCCAATTTGCATAAAGAGTGTACTTTGTAATTTTTTTAAATATTCATTTCTTTTTGTCTCTGTTCTAATTCTGAAAATGGCAGAAGTGTGATGGGATAGATACTTCTATTTGTCGGAAAGTTACATTTCAACAAGGCTCGGGCAATCGGCTAAGCTGCAAGCTAAGCTAAGCCTAAGCAGTAGGCTAAGCAAAGCCTGAGATATTTATCTATCAGTATAAAATTATGAAGCAGAAAAAAGCAACATAAGGCAATAGGAGCAACAGGTAGCAAGAGGAGGCAGGAAATAATGAAAATTTTCACAAAATTCCACACTTAAAACTATGCAAATCTCACTCCGCAACTCATTAAGAAGTAATGGTCGCATCAAATTTTAACCACCTTTTTAGGAATCAGAAGAAAATTCTGAAACAGGAAATACTCATAGATCACATATTTCTAAAAAAATTGACGGATGCACTCGTACTACACAAATACCCGAAAATTGTATATTGACGTCTTTCACTCATCGATAATTCGATGAGTTCGGCAAGGGACCAATTGATAGTTTGATTGCTTCCTTGCCAAAATCTGTTGGTTGTCGAGTTTGTTGATTGTGCTCTACACTTCCAACACCATCGTCATCGTCGTTCTGAAGCCCGATACGTGGTACTGAATACAATGCCGTTGCCAATGCCGATGATTTTCTTCTTTATTCTACTGAGCATGATTTCCAGTTGTTAAATAAAGATTTACAAGCATCAAGATCCTTACAAAACAGTCAGTTACATGCAGGCATATCGATGATCTACGATAAGCGCTGTGTAATTCAGTTACTAGGTATTCAAGAAGGATTTCAGCTTGCATATTAATCAAAAATTCGCTCGAAATTCATAGAAATTGCCACTTTTTTCACAATACAGTGGCAAGATTTGAGAAAGATATTGAAGGTAGAGAAATTCATAAAGGAAACAGTTTTTCACGTTTTTTATATCGAATATCAAATTTTATTAAATCAAAGCCACCCAATGCAGTTTATCAGGTTATGACTGTAAACTATCTGTTGCTTATCTAATTTTCCCACAAAACTCTTTAAATGTTAAAAATATTATTTTAATTATAATTAAAGTTGAGATCAGCCCATGTGGCGCGTCGATTAAACAAATTTACAAACCAGAAAACACTAGCAAGGGCGACCGTTTTCAAAATGAATTGCTACAGCTGTACTTGCAGTCGCATTTGAAACTTTCTTCTGATTACAGGAGAACAGAGCATGATAGACTCAACATTACGTCCCCTTGTTTTCACTTATCGGGAAGAAGACTCATGATGTAACTTTTATTCCTTGATTTGTTATCAGAAGAAGTTTCTTTTTTCATTGTCAAGAGTTACATCAATGGTGTCAGGTGCAGTTAAGTGAAATTATGAAAGCGATAATTTGATAACAGGAAGCTTGGCTTAATTCGAACACGAGTAATAATTATTGATACAATATGATGTCACAACATGTCGTTATTAATAATAAAATGCACCCAACAAAAAACAATTAAAATGACGTCTTCTCTTTTTTTCGGCATTATATTTACCTTATCAGTCATCTCCTATCTAACGTTGCAGCGTGAACACCACAGAAGAATAATACGAATATGAAAGCGATAATTTGATAACAGGAAACTTGGCTCAATTCAAACACGAGTAATAATTATTGATACAATACGATGTCATAACATACAGTATGTGTCATTTGACCACGTCATCTAGTGATTATGAAATGTACATTGTAAAGAGAGTGGTCTTATTCAATGATAACATAACCTTACCCTCGGACGCTTCACGCTATGGTCATTTCCAGGACCCTTACCCTTGCCATTACCCTTACCCTTACCCTTACCCTTACCCTTATCCTCAGCAGTAACCTTAGGCTGAACCACTGCAAATGTCATGGCCACTGCCAGCGTGGATATTCATGTAGAAGAAGCGAAATAGTGTTCATTCTGCAACTGAATTCCTTTTAGGAATTCAGATTGCGATTGATCGAAATAATGTATTTCGCACTGCCAGCAACCCATGCATCAGCTGAGTGTATTTGATGCTAAAAATGAACATCCGAACCCGGAATGCAAAATTTAACTGTAGGATTAGTTTACATTTATTGCAGCCACAGTTGTGAAAGGACTTTTAAGTGAGCTAAACTTAGTTTGACAGATTCCATGTCACGTGAAAACATCGCTGCCAACAGATACCAATTATTTATATTATAGTATAACGAGGATTTGGCAAGTAATATAGCTATTTGAGAAGAAAGGACAAAGGAACAAGGGCAAAACGTGTCCCGATGTCCATTGTTATAGTACTGGTGATGTTTTCACAAGCGATGTTTTGTTTGTGAACAATTAAAGTTCATCGCCCCTAATCATGCCAAAGCCTTTGATGTTTTACGAAGACTATCATAAAAAAGAGCAGCTGCTTATCTAACATTCCCACAAAACTCTTTGTAAATGTAATTAAGCCAACAAAGTTTGGAGTTTATGATTTTGCCAACCGGCTCTTACGAAAAGTGTTTCACACATACTGAAAATCAAAATTAATGTGTCTTTTGTTCAAGGTAAGTTAAGCACTACTTGCAATTGTAATTGTAGCTTCAGCTCAATTAAATTGTTAGCACTAAATTCATGGTTATTTCACTTTCGAAAGAGAAATTTTGAAATACAAGTTGATGATCATTCTATCTCTATCACTTGCCGGTTAGAGGTCATGATGTACAAAACTTGGTTCCTTTATTTGTCATCAAAACCATGTGTAGGTCTTCATTGTCACTGACATAAAACGCATGGAACTGGTAAACGGGTGCATTTCAGTGTAATAAGAGGCTCCTTTCGTTCGCGAGAAATATTTGAACAACTGTTGATGCAAGACAACGTTACAACTTGGTTATTAACAAACAATGCACCCAAGAAACATCACGTAAAATGACGTTTTTTCTTTTTTTGGCATTAAATTTGTCTTATCAGTCATATTAATGCAAAGGTGGCGGTTTTAACACCAGAAGAATAATAATACGAAGAATATTTGTTCACCTTGAGAAGTGATGTGAACTACTAATCATGTGTAAATGCGTCTGGTGTCAGGAATGCATCATCAAGCTATTACAAAATTAAACGACAGTCTAACGTCGTCGAGAAAATAATAGTCACCTGGTTCACTGATAGCATTGTTCATCAGTTCTAATCTGACACCGGCGGGTCATATCATGGCAAAACTCTTGTTGATAATTGTAACTTATTTACAAGGTAAGTTTGTTTGAAATTACTGTAGCTAAAGTACAGTCGTTTGAGAGTTTTATATGCTCTCACAGTATGGTAGACATCTTTTGTCCAACAGCCATTTCAGTATGATAATTTTTCCGGCCATTTTTTATCGAAATTTAACTTTTAATAGCTCATTCGACTCGTTTTTTAACGGGTCTTCCCATGATTTATTGATTTATTTAAGGTTATTGACACCTGAACTGTGTACAGTAATGATGATGATGGGTTCTTTTTTTCATATACGTGTTAATTTGCATCCTTCAGCTCCTTTTCAACTTGATTTTTCTTATTTTCTGAACACTATCAAAACACAGCTACTTCAAAGTCATACTTTGAAAATAAGTTTAACAATGCACCCAAGAAACATCACGTAAAATGACGTTTTTTCTTTTTTTGGCATTAAATTTGTCTTATCAGTCATATTAATGCAAAGGTGGCGGTTTTAACACCAGAAAAATAATAATACGAAGAATATTTGTTCACCTTGAGAAGTGATGTGAACTACTAATCATGTGTAAATGCGTATGGTGTCAGGAACACGTCACCAAGCTATTACCAAATTTAATGACAGTCTTCAAGAACATAAATAGAGCCGCTTGTTCACTAATGTCATTGTTTGTCAGTTCTAATCCGACACTGGCGTGTCATACCATGACGAAACTCCTGTTGATTATTGTAACTTTTTTACAAGGTAAGTTGTTTTAAATTACTGTAGCTAAAGTACTAATTAGTAAGTAAGTGATTTGAGAGTTATATATGCTCTTACAGTACTGTAGACATCTTTTGAACAACAGCCATTTCAATATGATCATCTCTACAGTAGGAGGTACTCCAAGTATTTTTCCAAATAAATCAAACTACTAGTCAATTTGAGACTGACATTTGTTTATATCAGTACTGTGTAATGATGATGATGGGTTCTTTTTTTTCGTATACTTATTAATTTGCATCCTTCAATTCCTTTTCAACTTGATTTTTCTTATTTTCTGAACACTATCAAAACACGGCTACTTCAAAGTCATACCTGGAAATGCATAAATTTAGTCAGTTGACTTGTAATACCATGAATCGTATCCAAAATTAGTTGGCTTCCTTGAGGATATCACAAAAACACACCGAACTA
The DNA here is from genome assembly GCA_034698125.1 of Prionchulus punctatus. Taxonomy (NCBI): domain Eukaryota; kingdom Metazoa; phylum Nematoda; class Enoplea; order Mononchida; family Mononchidae; genus Prionchulus; species Prionchulus punctatus. Next base: position 11,116 of record JAQGBA010000576.1, on the reverse strand, counting down.
ACCAATTAGTTAGGTACTTTAGATAAAGAAGAAGGGTGCCACAGTTATAGCAGCAAAATTGATTTGACTTAATGTCAACATATAAAAACCATATATCGAAAATCGCATTTTTTTTATTGACAGGTGTCAATGAATATTGACTGAATTCAATGCCATTAAACGATTTTCCCATACAGTACTTATACCCGTACCTTTACCCTTAACCTTACACTTACCCTTACCCTCGCCCTCACCCTCACCCGTTACACTATTAACCTTAACCATACTATTTCGTTACCCTTACTTCACCCTTACTCATACCCTTCTTACACTGACTTTTTTTTCTTTATCCTTTCCCATTATCATTAATTGTATTCATTCATGTATCCATATACACTTCAAAACTGATAACCCTTCCTCAAACTCTTTCTCATTTCAGTTACTTCACTATCACATGGCTATTGTGCAGTGAAGGTAAGGCATCCAAGTAGCCCCGAAGCACTGGAAAAAATGTTGCAAAGATTCGAATTAACTGTCTGCAGCGAAAACAGCCTATCAGAAATGGATCATTTAAATGAAGTGTCGAATCAAATTAAAATGGCTATTGCAGCTGTTAAACTGTTTCACTATGAACATCTTTTAACAAGAGACGTAAGTTTTACTAAAAAGTATTCTATGATAAATCGTACAAATAATTTCTGGTTTGTATTTTAGTATTTCTTATGTCAGGAGAGTGTTCATTTGAGAAACTGTTCTCCGATCGAAAACATGCAATTTCTTCATAAAAACAGTTTCGATGACCCATGGGAGGTAAGACTAGTTGCTTTTATGCATTTTTTCTCATTTCCATGTTTAATATTTTCAGACAAAACAAGCTTATGGTCATGTTTACCGAGAACTGATTCAAGTTTCATCACTCAAATATTGAACACCAACAACACAAGTCGAATGACCAGCAATGACGTAGAAAAAGACAAAATCTATTATGTGAAAAATGGACTGGACAAATCCCTGTGCTCCCTGAAAAAACTAATCCGAATCCAAGAAGGCAAAGTCGGATCACAGGTGAACAATCTTGTATCGGATTTTTTCATGTCTCAGCTGGAAAAAGTTTGGGACCACTGCAAATGGCGAGAGCATTGCCAACATGGATGTTCATGCCGAAAGGGTGAAGTAAAATTCGTATTGCAATTGAAATACTTTTTGCAATTCAGCTTACGATTAGTCGAGAAGTTGTGTTTCGCGCAGTCAGCAACCGATTCGTCCGCTGACTGTATCAAGCTAGGCTTATAAATTTATTAACAACTTTTTCTCTTTTGTTGAAATAACAACAAGTTCGCAATCTAAAAGATTTCGCTCTTAACTGTCCATTTCTCTGAATTTACTTCAAAAAAACAACCAAATAGCGCGTATTGCGAGTCATCGATAATAAATTTTGACTTGTCACTTTGTACTGTACAAAATATCTGTTCATAATAATGTGTTAATCATGGAATAATGCGTAGGGTTATAAAGGGGTTATAACTCTTCCTGCGTTATAAAGTGTTGCATAATTTGTAAAATTTTTAAAAATTTTTTTTATCAATATTTTTTTTAGGTTACGAAAGAATTAGCTTCTACTAGAAGCTCCACACCTGGTGTTGTATTAATCAGTCCCCCGCCTCATCACGACATTTATTTAATCGAAGATCTTTCTCAGGTAAAAATTTCATGACAGTATTGCAGGGTAGCATTCATTGAAGAAAGCATGTTTTCAGCTGATATATGATTTTAAATGTACAAATCCAGAAGCTAGAATCAGTGTCAAACTCGTTTCAGAACCGGTGTTGGTATTATTGCTGCTGGTATCGCAAAGATATAGTAAAATTCTCCAGAAATTCTGCAGTTGGATGAAGATAATATTTTGCATATTACAGGGCAAAGCTGAAAATATAACCATATCTGGAGACAAGGGAGGCACTGGAGCGAGTAGTTGGACTGGTATTAAGCATGCTGGCCTACCTTGGGAATTGGGCATCACTGAAACTCATCAAGTGTTGGTAATGAATTTGAGGTCCAGAGTCGTTTTACAAACTGGTGGCCAGTCGAGAACAGGTGCTGTGCTGTTTGAAGACATAACGTTATCATAGAAATCACTTTTTCATACCTACTTTTTGTGGTCTAGGAGGGCATGGACATGGTGCCCTAGGAGACGAGCTTCGACGCTTTGCCATATCGCATTGATCCATGATTTTCTTTATTTTGTTTTAGAGATCTGCCGACGTGAACAACTCTTTTTTCGGCATCGGCTGATGCGACAATGACGAATGGTCTCCACAAATGAACCCTTAGCTTGCAGAGCGGCCATCGTCGTGTTGGACGCTTGAAGGGCTGTTTTCGCTGAATATTGCGAACGGTGCAGTTTGCGCGTTTTCTTTTCGGCATTCAACTTCACTAACTTAGCTTGCTTTTCGGCGTTCAACTTCACTAACTTAACGTTAGCTTGCTTTTCGGCGGCCACTTTCGCCAAATTAGCTTGCTGGCGACGCGCGATTTTGTTCTGATGCTCCAACAGAAAAACCGATGCTCACATTCGCTGTACATCCGATTTCGAGCGCTGCGAATGACAGAGTCGTACGTCGTTAGCGCTCAAGACCGCCATCGGCTTGTATTTGTTTTACAGATCCATCACCGCATATTTTTTCAACCTACTGACTAAAAGACGCTCAACATCGTCGTCGTCGTCAGTTTCCATTTCTTCTTCTTGATTTAACTAATTCACAACAGTTATATCATTTACATCAAAGTCGTGAGAACTAAAATTTGCTACAATTTTCGACATATCAAATCCCATACATCTTTGAAATAAAAAATAGACACAATGCTGACTGTATACGGTACTGGTAGGTCCTTGGATACGCTTTGCATTAAAATTCCATTGAGCAGTGATTTTGTTCAAAAAAGTAGTAAACTCTTTCTTGAATGGCATCCTTTGTTCGTATCGAAATATTCTCCGATTCTATTTTGATCAATGTAAAAACCGATCCAATGAGAGCCCGGTTGATCCGCAGTATCCATATTGACTATTAAAGTGCAAGGATAGATCAATATTCGAAAAATGTTACTGTTTGGTTTTACCTGGTTGTTGGTGAAAGGAAGTCAATAACTGTTTTGGATCAGTTGGATGATCAGTTGGATGCAGAATGTGAAAATGACCGATTCGATGAATCAATTTTCTTTGAAACGCGATTATGATTTAAAGTAAAATGTCTATCAGTGAATAAGAGGTATTCGGAACCACCAAATCAAATTGTGAAGAAAGATTTGTACAATAATATTACTTTGTTTTTGTTATATTGTGTTTTAATTAAGTGACATTGTTTATATCTTGTTTCCATTTCAGGTTAGAGTTTTATATTTGTGTGATGTAATTATGTCGTGTATTAATACTGTAACTCGTTTTGGCGTTTCAGTCGGTCAGGGGAGTAGCGGGGGGTTTCGTCTGTAGCGGACGACGTCAGGTCGACGTCAGATTTGTTTAACATGGACAAGGGTCAGCGAGTAACCCGCCGAAGTGAGGTTTCACAAATTGGTGACCTACAAGTCAAATTAGGCACAGACACAGTGAGTGCCCACCTCTTGACGATTACCAGCTAGAATACTGAGAGTATGTGCTGGTAATTGAAACGAAGCTGTTTGAGGAAAGAACGCCGATCTGTTCGGAATTCGCTACAGACGTGTGTCCCGATACCCTCCTGGCCGACGGAATACCAGGTTCTAATACGGAAATAAAGTACTGAAAGAGTGTTTAGCCAATACAGAATAGATTAGCTAGCACAAACAAATCAGGAAAACTATTGCAGTATATAAATCCGCTGTCGCGAGTAAAATTAACTGTGACAAAATATTATCTTCATTTGAATAACAACTTATTCACAGCCTACAGATCATAAGTTGTGATCTTATTGTTGACACTATCAGCTACAATAAATGTCAGTTTAGGCCAAAAAAATAATCAATATCATCTACTAAACAAATTAAATTATGATGTATCATTACAAATAGATCAAATCATGATTATTTTAGTTAAATCGCAGACAACAGTGAAAAGAAAACAAATAAGAGAAGCAGATGCCCCAGCGCGCAACTATCTATTTGGAATTATAATTGTTTGACTTTAACTTGGTGGTTTGTGTTCTTGAATGTTTTTATCATCTTACTTATTTTAACAGCAACTGATAGATCGAAATACATTCATGTTATTACTATCACTTGCAGTAAAAATATGTAAGATGGTAAAAACAAGCAAGAACGGAAACAACCAAGTTAAAGTTTCATAATTATCATTACAAATATATCAAAACAAGATCATTTTACTTAATATTTACTCTAAAAATTACTTTCGCCTTTTCTCTGAGTACACAAAATATTTGACTTTTGCGCTCTTTACCATCTTTGAATAACGTTGGAATGATTTGCGGTTCGTTGGGTGGTACAACATTTGGAATTGTATCGTGGCTTGTAGCTGGAAGTCAATATAATGGGGGACTGAGAAATTTCTTTCAAAACACTGGTGAGACAGAACGTTCAAATTTTCAGATCAACATCAAAAGCGAGCCAACAATTTGTTTCCAGGACGAGGAAACGTGATGTTAATTGGAAACTTGATGTTGATTATATCCAGCATGATTTTCACGATCGTGCTGTCGCTTGCAACGAATAAAATATACGACTTCGATATCAACGAGGGTTGGAAGGAAGCCAAGAATATCGATAATCCTCTATATTCATGGAAAGATTTATACAAAAAGGATAAAAAAAAAGGAAAGAATTGTATTTTCGCAAGCTGCGCAGCTGTCAACCTGATTTTTCAGAGAAATAAAGAATGATCGAATTCTTTAGAAATCATGTTTGCGAAAGAAAAACGGTTGGCAATTTGTGCATCGCTTTGTCTGACGTTCTCACTGCTTTTCGTATGGCCTCTGGTGGTTCACGTTCGGAAGCTTTAGTTTGACCTCATTTACAATTTGGGTTGCAACCGCCATCGTCGCTGCACTAGCAGTGATTTTTGTTGGTTTTCGCGCCGTTGATCGAAGAAATCAAACTGGTGATGATAGCTTTTAAGAAAAACTCGAAAAGTCTCCCGAATTCAACTTATGAAGAAAATTCAAATTTGGCAAGTGATACGTTGGTGGAAGCGAACTCGAGACGACGACGATATGACAGCAGAGCATCGTTCATCAAAGAGACGCCCCATCCAATGAAAGTAGATTAACAGCTACCATATACAATTCTGATTTACCAATATTGGCAAGCTCGTTGCAAAATGCCCTTCAAAAAGTGGAAAACAGCTCATTTATGTTTTTGAATGAAAACGCTGTTTACATGTACAATAGCGAAGTGTAAAATTTTTTTGCTTGCTTTAAAGTTAAACAAGCTTGCAACAATCAGCAGACCTTTTGAATACTTTTGGAAAAAATTAAATAGGAAATCGCTTTTGATTACCAAAAACATGTGAAAACTTAAGCAAAACGGCAGATTTTTTTGAAATGGAAACAGTTCGTACGACACCTTTTTGAGCGTGGACTTTGAAATTTTGCTTGTTTAGATTCTCAATGAATTTTCTTTACTGGGAGTAACAACTGCGTCGAATGTTTGGAAAGATAAAAAAAATACCAAGCCAAAAAAACTTCTCTTGGAGTCTTCTGGATAAGCAAACTTGATAAACATGCAAGTTCTATATATTTTCACGATAGAACAGATAAATCTAATGTGCGGATAATTTGTCAATACAAATTTTGAACAAAATGCTTGCTTCAATCCTACTTTGCGCCATGCTCTTTTTACTTTTTTTCTATTCTTATTGAAAACACAGAAAGTTCGTTGAATTTCTACCACCGGGGCCGCCACTGAAGCTTTACTTTGGAAAATTTTTGCAAGTGAATAAAGAAGATCCGTGCAGATCATTCGTTCAATGACACAAGGAGTACAGATCCATCTTTACATTTTGGAACGGGCACAGACTGTACTTTTACGTGACTGGTCACGTTTGCCAACACATCGGGGCTGATTCTCTCGTAAAATCTGATCAGTATCAGCAAGGCTGTAACGAAGGCTTGAATTCCACTGTCGTTTCCAAGCATTTAGAAACGTATTCGTCGCTATCTCTATCGATGTTTATCGTGATTATCTTCAAAACTCCGGACAGTGTTACGAAGAAGTAAAATATCACAAACACAGCGTGATTCCTCGAACTGCTGATTTTCCTTGTGCACGGTACGTCGGATATCTTGTACAATGCGAACAGTCCTACTCCACAAGCTTGCACATGTAGAAACAGTAAAAAATCAGTTCGGCTTGTGAATTTTCTTCCTCAAGTGTAACATCAGCAAGCCTAGCAATGTTGTGCAACAGTGAACGTACATCATGCACAGGTGATTTACGGTTTGATTTAATCGTGAATTCGATCGATGTAAGTTTTGTGCAAACACGATGTCGATCCGTTCATGATGAGATTGGAATCGAAAAAAACGATTCGTTCAGTGAAGCGATTCCATTGGCAGACAGTTGATGGTGACCCACAGCTAGTTCAACGGAAAGGTTGCTGCCGGTACCAACATCTGGCAAGCATTCTTCAAACCAATCCTAAAGATGAAAAACTGTTTATTACAATAGAATAAATAAGCAACTAACAAACGGCACGCTAAACTAACGCGCCTGTTAACCACTTCTCTCCATTCATTCGGACATGATCATTTCCAGAAGAGTATTACGAAGATGATCACGAATGTTGCCGAATCGAATGACTTCGTTGCGAAATAAAATCAAACCTAAATTGTAGACCGGCAGCGTATTTTGCTCCGAGACATAAACACAATCCTGCGAAATGAGAAATCCATACAATTCAAGGCAATGACAAATTATTGTTAGCGAGATTGCATCTATAAACTTGGTATGGAGAAAGCTGTCAGCTACTGCTAACTAATCGGATAAATCAATGATATCTAACCATCATTTGTCGACCTCGAATAGTTACTAATGGACACTAACTCCTAACCGATTAACAGCAATGAGCTCTCTCATTCACTTGCAACTAGCAGTCTTAAGGAAAAGATACATACCATATACATTAGAATATCCCTTATCATGACCATGCTCGTCGAATGATCACTCCAAGCGGTGTTCAACGTTTCCAGGAAGTTATTGTTCATCGAATTTAAAACTTCAACTCGAATCTGCAAAAATATAATACTATACTGCATTAATCATCACATTTAATAGGTATCAACATATGAACGTTTTAATGACATATAAAGGTTTTGTACATTAATTAAAACAGTTCAAAAATGGCCCTGCGTATGGGCTACCTATCGCTGGCGGGTTAACGTTTTTGAAAGCAAGAATAAAAGTTGGTCAAATCGGCAAATCAGCTTACTTTGCTTCGTAAGTGTTCGGTGACGACGTCTCGAAGCCTGTTGTAAAGCCGATCTCCATATTTATGCAAAACCATAGTGTAAGCATTGCGGTAAAGCTTTAAAGTCAACATTGAACGGCTTAACGATTAGTTCGACAAGCTCAATTGTGAAAATGAAATGTATGTCGACGCCATGCTGGAAGAAATTCTGCAAAATATTTTCACGAAACTACCAAAGAAAGACAAAATTATTTGCGAAACGATATGCAAAAAGTGGAAAGTAACGCTCAACGAATTGGCAAAAAAGTACGCTCATTGTCATATTGATCGTACCAGCGGTATACAGTATATCGTGTTTATTTTTACGAAAAAGAAAACATTTTATTTGAAATTTCAAAGGAGCAAATTGGTTCCCATTTCTAACGGGATCTTTTCACATGCTAAAAATTGTTCTTCCATCGAAATGCGAAATTTGATGTTAGATACAAGAAATGCTCTGGATAATTGACGAAATATTGCCTTCAATTGAAATCGGTTCGTTATACAACATCAATTTGACATCTTTGTTTGAGAATGTACCAATATGAAGCTTTGCCAGTCAGTCGAAACTGAAATCGCTAACTGTCATCGGTAGTAATTACCACAGCTGTGTTGACGAAATCGAAACACCATTGACAGATGTAATTTTATCAGACATGAACTCTGCAACCGATTCGTTCGTTCCATTATGCCGCAAATTGTCGACATCATTACAAAATTTATTTTTCAATTGAATTCGAATAGATGAAGACCATTTTTTGAATGGTATTCGCTATTTATCAAATGTCACTAATTTAACTTTATCGAACGATTGGAATTTGGCTTGTATTTGCATTGTTAGTTGTTAGCTGCTTCCAGCTAGCAAACTTTAGCTGACAGATCCATCGAATTGTGGAAAAACCAGCCTCGCAAGTTTCCCAGTTTTTTATGTTTCATTTGTCCTGGAATATCATAAGGAAAAGCTGGTTCCTATCTTTTTTGCTCATCTGCAATGACATTTACATCATACATCTTGAACTAGGGCACAATGCTTTTAATTACGAAAGTGATAAACAGATAAAAGGAAACTTGGCTAACTACATTTATGAAAAATATTTGGGCAACTACCGAAGAAACAATATGTCGTCACAAAGGTATTTATAACACAACGCACCCAGGACGCATGTGTACGCATGTGCTTTATGACACTGGCATGATGCAAGAAGCATGAAATTAAAACTGGTTCTCTGCACAAAAAAGATGCGGTTATGGTTACAGTTGACCATAACTGTATTAAAAAGAAGCTGTTGACCGCTTGATACAGTCATAAATACGGTCAACCATATTAACACTATGTACACCAGTCAATTTTTTAGAAATATAATTTATGAGTGTTTTCTTGTTCAGTATTTTCTCCTGATACCAAAAATGTGGTTCAAATGTGGTGTGACCAGTACTGAGTGAGTGAATTATGGCGTCCAATTTGCATAAAGAGTGTACTTTGTAATTTTTTTAAATATTCATTTCTTTTTGTCTCTGTTCTAATTCTGAAAATGGCAGAAGTGTGATGGGATAGATACTTCTATTTGTCGGAAAGTTACATTTCAACAAGGCTCGGACAATCGGCTAAGCTGCAAGCTAAGCTAAGCCTAAGCAGTAAGCTAAGCAAAGCCTGAGATATTTATCTATCAGTATAAAATTATGAAGCAGAAAAAAGCAACATAAGGCAATAGGAGAAACAGGCAGCAAGAGGAGGCAAGAAATAATGAAAATTTTCACAAAATGTTTCCACACTTAAAGCTATGCAAATTTCACTCCGCAACTCGTTGAGAAATAATGGTCGCATCAAATTTTAATCACTTTTTTGGAATCAGAAGGAAATTCTGAAATAGGAAACACTCATAGATCACATATTTCTAAAAAAATTGACTGGGGCACTCTTACTACACAAATACTCGAAAATTGTAAGGGCAAGGGACCAATTGATAGTTTGATTGCTTCCTTGCCAATTCATAAAGGAAACAGTTTTTCAGGTTTTTTATATCGAATAGCAAATTTTATTAAATCAAAGCCACCTAATGCAGTTTATCAGGTTATGACTGTAAACTATCTGTTGCTTATCTAATTTTCCCACAAAACTCTTTAAATGTTAAAAATATTATTTTAACTATAAATAAAGTTGAGATCAGCCCATGTGGCGCGTCGATTAAACAAATTTACAAACCAGAACACACTAGCAAGGGCGACAGTTTTTAAAATGCATTCCTACAACTGTACTTGCGGTCGCATTTGAAGTTCTCATCTAATTACAGGAGTACAGAGCATGATAGACTCAACATCATTTGAAAAATAATTCATTATTATGTCCTCTTGTTTTCACTTATGTGGAAGAAGACCCATGATGTAAATTTTATTCCCTGATTTGTTATCAAAAGAAGTTTCTTTCTTCATGGTCAGCAGATACATAAATGGTGTCAGGCGCAATTCTGTGAAATTATGAAAGCGATTTGATAACAGGAAGCTTGGCTTAATTCGAACACGAGTAATAGTTATTGATACAATATGATGTCACAACATGTCGTTATTAATAATAAAATGCACCCAACAAAAAACAATTAAAATGACGTCTTCTCTTTTTTTCGGCATTATATTTACCTTATCAGTCATCTCCTATCTAACGTTGCAGCGTGAACACCACAGAAGAATAATACGAAGAAGACATCAAACAAAACTACTGACGATGTCATAATATATGTGTCATTTGACACGTCATCTAGTGATTATGAAATCTACATTATAACGAGAGTGATCTTATTCTATGATAACATAATCTGACTCTCAGACGCTTCACGCTATGGTCATTACCAGAACTGTTGCCCTCACTTACCCTTACCCTTACCAGTACCCTTCTCTTACTGTTACCGTTACCCTTACCCTCGGCTGTAACCTTAGGCTGAACCACAGCAAATGTCATGGCCATTGCCAGGTGGATATCCATGGTGATGAAGCGAAATAGTATTCATTCTGTAACTGAATTCCTTTTTGGAATTTGGATTGCGATTGATCGAAATGTTGTATTTCACACTGCCAGCAACCGGTGCATCAGCTGAATGTACCGAGCTAGGCTTAGAAATTTGTTTTAAAAGCTACTTTATGATTCACTAAAAACTATAATCAACTGCATAAGTCACTGACCTACATTTCATGCTGCCATTTTTATTTATATCCTTATTATCTATTTTCTGTGTATAAAGGTTTACATTTTTTGCCATTTTACATCTATTTGATGCTAAAAATGAACATCCGAACCTGGAATGTAAAATGTAAATGCAGGATTACTGTACTTTTATTGCAGCCACAGTTGTGAAAGAACTTTTAAGTGAACAAGTTTGATAGTTTAAGGTGTTCAAACAGTTCGCCGTCTTCATTACTTATCAAAAATTCTAACCATATGGATAAAAATAAGGTTTTTAAGCATTAAACAACAAGATTTGAAATAATGTTGGAAATATAGGTAGTATATGTTCGTAATAGAAACAATTTCTGATTTTAAACGAACAATTAAAATTCATCGCCCATAATCATGCCAAAGCCTTTGATGTTCGCGAAAAATATCATAAAAAAAGTGTAGCTGCTTATCTAACATTCGCACAAAATTCTTTGTAAATGTAATTAATCCGACAAAGTTTGGAGTTTATGATTTTGTCAATCGGCTCTTATGAAACA
>JAQGBA010000575.1:0-29481 GCA_034698125.1 Prionchulus punctatus | reverse complement strand
CGATATTGCCCTATGAAAAATTAGTTTTTAATTAACAAACGTTCAGAAATGCAACTGAAACTGAAACTTTCATGAATTAATAAAATTTCGACACAGTTATGTACGTATGTTCTTCGTTACACTCCATTACAAGCCGCTTCCGGACAAAGGGGGCAACCAAGAGCCACCCGACGATTGTGATATAATGTACTGCTTCTGTAAATTAACCAGTACCTTATTGAGGTCACCTTTGAGTGGGTTCTACGGTAGGGCTTCGTGCCATGGTGTTGGTCACGGCGGGCCGAGTGGCTACGTTCGCACGTCCCCTCCTTCTACTATAGTGCAACTATACTGTAGAATGTAAATTATGGAGAACGATAGTTCTTTGAGAGATCGCTGGATTATAGTGCACTCACTCCACAGGGGCGAGTAGCGCTGGCTCACAGTCTCTGGTGACATGTGTGGGTGATGGAGAAGTCATCGGACGCTAGTGTCACCAGGGGGCAGCGCAGGCAGTCTGACCTGTTGGCTGCAAGGCAGGTTCGATGCCACTCTCTCTCGATCAGGTGATTCATCTGATCATCTGGTGGCTGAAGTCGACCTGTCGGGGAAATTGCTAAACCCCTTCAGTCTTGTTGGAAAACTCACCTATCGACGAGTATCTTTCTTGCTCGTCGATAGTTTTTCCACTGAGCCTTCTTGTCGAAACGTCCACGTTTTTGAAATCGTTCTTTTATTATTATTTAATTATATTTTGCTCAAATTATATTTTCCCCGAACATTGTGCGACAAACGCCACCAGGACCTCCAAGGAACCATCCAGTGGGCGTTTGCCGCCGGAGGAGAACCCCCTCAAGGTCGCACCTTTGAGACAGGTACGTCCTTTATGTAGCTCACCTAAAAGGGAGCTTGATCGTAAGTTGGTAAAATAGTGACCCACTTTCGTTGTTATTGTTGTCTTCGATATAGTCCCTCAACTATAGTCTAAGCTAATTTCTAGAACCTAAAAGTGCCCGTTGAGTCCTCGGCTTAACCGAAGGCTCTCTAGCTAAATCAGGCTGAAGTGAGTAGATTCTGGAAGTGTAGCAACCGGGAATTAGAGCCTTAGCACAATTCCCATTCTACAGGTCTACGCCAACGACGACGATAACCATGGTTTTTGTTTGATAGCCGAAAATCAAGAAACGAAATCGACCTACAACCGACGAACTCGGTATAAAAATTCGTTTTTTATTTTCGTTTTTTGTGTGTGATTATTTCATCATTTCTTCTTCTTTCTTCGTTCATTGTAGACGTTGAAGACGTCGAAGTTCAACTTTCGCCCCAGTCGTCAACAAAGAAATTCCACCCGATCTTCGTCGTCGTAAATACCTTGATGAATTCATGCTCGTACTGATTTCGCAAAAACTAAAAATGCGTTGTTTCTTTTTCTCTTCAATCGTCACCGATATCTAAACCGAATAAATCTAAACTCAAACTCAAACTGCCGAAGTTGTGTGGAAGCGGGAAGTCAAACAAAACGCTTGAGTAAAACTATAATCACATAAAATAATTGTTTTTTTATGAAATAAGAATTTTTTCGGAGGCGAATTTTCTCTCAGCTGCAGGTCAACTCACCTAGCTAACAACATACCAAGTTTCATCACGATCAACGAACCTCCCTTACTTCAGTCAAAATTCACTGCTGATATGTAAATATTTCATGCCATTTTTCATAAATAAAATATTATACCTTTGTTTAATATTTGCCAAGAATGAATGTCTCTGTCATCAATAGTTTTGCTTTTCAAACGCTCCTGCAATGAAGATTTATCAAGCATTGTGCAGTTAATGTGAATTAGGATTATGCTTATTTCGTCATAATTACAAAGTGTACTACTGTAAGTGCAAATGTGCTGAGTTCATTTATCACAAAAATTGAGTGTTATGGTTTGAAAAAATTGCTTTTACTACAAATTAAGAAAGTTCATATTCAAAAATTAAATATACACTAACAAGCTGATTCTAGAATTGATTAAGGAAGAGAAACACATACTGAAACATTGACTCACATGATGTGAATGTATAACCTATCTTCCGACATCATTTAGATATGGCTCATTTGTGAGCAGCTCTTCCAAATTTCAGGCTCCTGTTGCCAAAATTCCAATTTCCGTTGCCTTTTGGATTCATTTCTATTTTCTGGCACATCTATTCAGCTGGAGGCATTTTATTGCGATTATTTTTAAATAATCCCCTTTATTAATCGGGAGCAGCGACAAAATAAATTGATTTTGTATACAAATTAACAGCGCATTATTGTAAGAATACCTACTAGTCCCTAATTCTCACTATTATCGTCAATACCGTTTATGTGCTGGAAGCACTGAGAAAATTAATGATATGATAAAGGTGAATTGTAGTTATTTGATGGACAATTCGAGATAATTTTCATTGAGTTCACTGCATTTTTGCTTTGCATTGGGTTTTTGCATTGAGCTTGCATTCTTGCTTTTGAGATTAATTGCGTGTGCTATGTCTTTCATAAAAAAGAATATGAAACATATTTTTAAAAGGTTTTTTAGAGAAATTCTTCAAAAAAGTAATTTTTTGTAAAAGTACACAAAATACAAACTTTTTACACAAACTATGGAATACTTTTTTGTATGTGTATTACACAATACACATACACAAACGTTGGGGTTTGTGTATTATTGTACACATAACAGACACAAACGGATTTTCATTATTTTGCCAATTGTGCAAACAACAAGTCTTTTTCAATACATTTTCGACTAGTATTGTTTTGTAAATCACTGTTCTCTTATAGAATTCAGCTGACATTATTACCTATACCTTATCAAGACATCCTTTTTTGAAAAATAGAACAAAAATGTCTTTTCTAGGACCATGCACAAATGACATCATGCAAGGGGAGGGGTTGGAAAAAATGACCACGACAGGGGTGCACAGAATAATCGAAGAAAGCGACATTCGAATGCTCGATTTGCTGCAGCTTCCGTTCGTGACGTCAAGCAGTTGGCAGGACTATTTGGTTCTGAAACTGTTTTTGTCAAGATGACAAAGCTCTAATGAACATCTTTCAGAAAACAAAATTACCGTACTACAGTTGGGTGATAGCTTCTCGTCACAAACTAATTCCATCTGTTTATGCTTCTTTGGTTGTAGAAAAAGGTACTAGCAAATATTACAAATATTAATTTTCCTGAACTAATTTTATTGGCATTCGCTTAAGGGAGTGTGTCTTATTCTGGTCCAATGTACATTGCGATTCGCTCCGGAAAGCACAACAAATCTACTGCAACGTCACATTTCAAAGATTTCCTCCATCTCCTGCAAATTGACAGTTTCAAGCAAATTTTACTGTCGAATGGAACCATCAAGCCAATCGGGATATTTTTGGTTGATGGCGGGCCAGACAAAAATCTTCTTTATCCAAAAGTGCTTGCAACTGCAGCGCAAACCTTCAAAAGCAATCTTAAAAATATTATATGCACTTCACATTGGCTCACGATGATTAAATTTAGATAACGACTTGGATGCCGTGTTTATACTAGTAGTCACCAATGCGCCTGGTTAATCAACACATAATCCAGTGGAAAGAAGAATGACTCCCCTTTCCACGATGATGTCGGGGCACATTTTACCGCACGACAAATTTGGAAGTCATTTGGATTGTCGTGGGCGAACCATCGATAATGTTCTTGAATTGAAGAACTTCAAGCATGCTGGAATCCTGATCGGTGGAATTTGGAACGATAAATTAGTTAGCGGGCGTAAAATTAAAGCGGAATATATTGAACCGAGCGAAGTTGATGACGAAATTTTTACTCCTACTGAAAAATGGAAAGATGAACATACTAAACAGTTTCAGTGATGCAGATTGTGAAATGTGACAACAATACTTGCTATCGTCCGCTGCGATCAAATTTTCGGCTCACATGTCGTGATGGATTTTTACCTTCTCCTTTCAAGATAAAAGAGTCGTCAAAGGGGATGGACAGCTGACATTGAAAGAGATTGCACAGCAGACCGAACGAAGCTTTTATAACAGCATCAAACCTGAAAGGCAGTATGGTTTCACGCCATTTGATTCATTTTGTCCTTCACTTCAAGTCGAAATGATTCAACGAATATGCATACTATGCAAAAGATAGTTTTTACTAGAGCGGAAAGACAGAAACATAGTCAACTGATCCACAGTCGCAATCATGTTTTAGAAGTTTCCGATGAAATCATGGATGATGAGCCAATTGACCTTAATGATGAAGGCGAGCAACAACCAGTAAATCCAAACATTCAAGAATTTTTGCAAGTTGCTGGTACCTTACAACGCCAACGAACAATTGGAGGATGAATTCGGTTTTGAATATTGATTGAAATGTTTCTTTGACATGAAAATGAGTTATAATAAAATAATGGCGTCGCAAATTTTTTGATTTCGGGGGGTGGGGTCTGGCTATAAGTGATGTCATGCTAGGGGGAACGAGCAAAAATGACATGCATGACATGGGGGAGGGGGTGAGGGTTGAAAATTTTGCATGTCATTTGTGCATAGCCACTTTCTAGCTGCTGCGCAAAAGCCTCAAAGGGATGCTTGATATCGAATGGGTCCGACCCGGGGGTTATTTCCTAGGAGGGGGAGGGTTTATTCTTAAGAAAGTACGAAAATTCTTTATATGAATTTCTATCAGATAGTATTTAATTTTATACTACTCTGTTTGCAACCATTTTTATAATATAAGTGCAGAATCATTTTGCACTCCAACGAAATGAATAAAAAAACATAAAGCCAGCGATTTACATGTATAAAAATCAATGTATCAAAGAATCGGATTCACCAGCATCCAAAAAGAAGACGTTGCATAGAGACAGATTTCATAAAGAGTACCGAAGAATAAAAAATAATAATTAAAAAAACAGAAAATAATAATAATAATAATAAACTTTTTGTACAATATAAACCGATAACAAATGATGATTAATTAATAAATTATTCTCGATAGATGATGAAAAATGATTTCGAATTGAATATCTAAGAGAGTCTCAGTCATACGAGACTTTGAGGTTTAACGGCTAAAACGGCTTCCATGTGGAGCTGATCGTCAGATTCAAGGGCCTGAAAAAAGAAAAGATAGAGCAAAAACAAGCAAAATTACCAAAAAGAGCCAGTAAAAATTCTTCACCTTCCGAGCATCTTTTTCCAGAAGTTCTTTTTGATCGCTGTGGCATTTTCTCAATTGTTCTTCGTGTCGCTGGTGCTTGCCAACGAGTCGTTTTCGTTCTTCGACGAATATCTTGACGTTTTTATCTTGGATTTCCTTCACTCGCCGATCCTTTTCGGCTTTGGTCTTTATACTTTTGTCCGTTTGAATTGTTTTCGAATCGTCCATAGATTTCTTCGTTTGTTGCTGTTTCAATTGCTTGTTTTCACTGAAAAATGTGACACTTCAAAGAAGAACTGTTGCCGTGCTCATATTTGAGCTTTAAATTTTCAGATTTTCTTCGTTTTAACTCATTTAACCTAACTTAGGGATTTTGCCGTCTAATTTACATTTTTGCTGCTTTATATAACTCCAGTCGCTTTCATCTGCGTTTGTGTCCGTTTGTAAGGTAAACTTTATTTTGTTTTGATTTCTGCTGGAGGTGGAAGTAACCACTGGAAACTGGATCTGCAGTTTTGAAAATCGTGCTTGCATCTGTTTTTAGCGTGGAAATGTGTTGGCTTGTTATATTTTCGACTGGACTCGAACTCAGTGGTGCTCAATATACGCATTTAGCAGTTGTGGACACAGGGCAAGTCTCCCTTGAGGTTCAGAACTACGCTTGAATTGTTATATAATTGCTGCCCCTATAGCTGTGCACTTCGGTCAGTGGACTTACGCTTCGAGTTTTTGTTTGAGCAAGGTCATTTGCAGTTGGTGAGCATCGTTCAACAACTTCTTCAACAGTTCCCACTCTTCGCTCTTTTGAATCTTGATCGTGTTATGCTCCTCTTCCAATTGCCTGCGAATTAAATTCGACCAGTCTTCGGTTTGTTGTGATACTAAATTTTGCACTTTTGCGTCGTGAGTGCGCAGCAGTTCGTTGAGTTGTTGATCTCGAGGAGTAGTCGGCGCCGAACTATGTCGATTGGCGGTAATGGTTGCCGGGTTGCAACTGCTGGTTACTGTCAACGTACTGTGTTCGCTGGCGGTTGGTAGAGCGGGTAAATTGCTGCTGGACCGTCGTCGGCCGGTGCGTTTCTTATTATGTTCGGCTAACAGTTTCTCAATTACATTGCATTGGTGTTTCTGAATTTGAGCTCGTTCTTTGGCGTGTCGCTTTTTAAAATCGTCCAACTCCTTCTGATGTTTTTTCAACAATTTCAAAAACGATTTATCCTTTCGAAGATCTTCGATTTTCACGGGTTCCATGCTCGCTGATTGCGATTGCGCAACCGCTTGAGACTTGTCTGAAGAAAATTTTCAAGAATGAGCACTGGCTATATAGTGAATGGGAAAATTGCAGGCAAGACTAAACAAATTTCCATCACCGCAACCACCCCCTGATTAGTAATTTTTGGCGTCTAACTAGTCCCTGTAGAGGAGCAATTACCAATTTTTTGGCGCCCAAATTTTAATCGGAAAATCGATCGGCCTGGTTGTTTATTGTCACATGCATCTGATATGACAAATCAAGCATAAAATTAATTTTCAGCAATTATCGACTGGCCATAGTTTAAATTTTTAAAAAACTGCTGCTTGAAATGCTGTTACATAATTCCACTGATTGGTGCAATTTGATATGCTAGTTTGGAAAATAGCCAGTGAAATACTGGGTTTACCTGGCGTTCCTCTGTCGTCTCTGGTCGTCGAATTCTGAATGGCTGGTATGCTATTGGAACTGGCTGTTGGCGCCAGAGAGTTGACCGGTCCGACTTTGCGAGTCAGTGGAATATTTTCCAATTCTTCCTTGTCGACGCCCATGTTTTGCAATTGATTTTGTCGTTTTTTCTCCACATCTTTCTTCGGATCGAACAATTTATCGACGAAATCTGTTTGAAAAATGGCAATCAAACATCAACATCCAGTGAAGAATTGTGTTTTGAAAAACAAGTAGCTTACCCATAAGTCCTTCTGGAATATATGTTTTCAACACGATATGGCAAAATATCGTTGGAAGTGTCATTGGCAGCGAAGTTTCAGTCCTTAGCGAGATGTGTCGGTAACCTTGAAAGTTTAGCAAACAGTTAGCGCTCTACAATCGCAAAGCCAGTCAAAAATTACCTGCTTGCAATCCATCTAAAGGCAATATTCGTTGACCCAACAATTTATTATTTTCATCATAGACAGCTATTCGAAACACAGCCAGCTCAGGTAAAACAACCTGCAACAAAAATTAAGCGATAGCCAACGAATATCTATCAGTCAAAATTATTCGCTTGTCACCTTTCGAAAAACGAACGGTTCTTCATTGAAAAACGGATTCAGACCATTTGACGGAACGATCCGTGTTCGAAATTCTTTTCGAATCGTGTCAGTTGGCAGTCCGTACATTTCGACTTCGACGTATGTTCCGATTTTTTTGTCAGATAAAAATTGGCCTGATATTACCTGCAGAGGAACACTGGTCATTCAAAAAGAAACAAAAAATTGTTCAAAATTGCATTTTACTCGAATCGAACAGTAAGCTGCAATGACACCGTCGACTGGCGATTCGGAAAATGGATCAAACATCCGATCTGGCCTTCTCATGAAATCGGGCTTCAAAAGATATCTGACGAGAAAAAAAATCAGGTGATGACACAGAGCTTGTGAAGTTATTGCATACCCGCAGTTGCCATTGTATTCGAACTTGCCCTGGTTTAATTGCATAGCCAAATCGGGAGTTTGAAAATTCAACGCTACCATTTGAACGCCGGCATTCCAAAAGATTTGAGGCAAAAAGTTGCTACTGTCAACTCGTCCACCCTTTGGATAAATTCGACCCAATTGTCTTTTATTATAACTATAAAAGCAATGAAATTACTATTGTTAGAAAAATAGTGTTTCAAAAGAACTATAAAATTGACTAGCTGAATATTTCTATTAATGTAATTGCCTTCATGCAAAATACTTACTTTACAAATTCCAATGCGCTTGTTTTCAAATAACCTAAACCCGTACTTTCGGAAAATGAAGACATGTGAAAATGACAATTATTATCTAAAAATGGAATAAAATGCAACTACAACGAATTTAGCAAGAATACTTGATAAACTTTGATGTTCTGTGCTCGCTATACCGCTCAAAGTACAACACGCTATTAAATCGAAAGAGTAACGATATAGAATGGTAACACAATGGAATAGTAATGGTGTGGAACCGTGTGGATTGTTAATGCTAAGGATTGTATGCTATGGAATCATATGGAATAGTAATACTGTACGATGGTAACACCATGAAATCGTAATGCTGTGGAGCGATGTGGAGCAGTGATGGATGCTATGTACACTATGTACAGTCAACTCTTGTTAACATCACCTCGGTCAATAGCCTATTTTGGGATGGAATAGGAACACTGCAACCAACAGAGGATAATGCTGGGGTCTGCAACATCAAGGAACAGCAATGCACTCAAACACTCAAAAGACACTCAAACCTCGCTTACGGGTTAGCTATGTATGCGCAATACTATGCTCGCTTTTCACTGTTTGCATTAATCGTTTGTTGATCCGTGAAACTCACGTTCAGAAACATCGAATCCTTGAAATCGAACCGGATGCGTGTAATTCACTAAACTCGATAAAAGCGGATGAATTTTTGTCGTGGCACTTGTGTATTGATAGGCTTCTAATGCATTCTCCAGCAGTTTATATTCTTCTTCCGTGCTAATCATCGGCTAAAATATGCAATAGCGAATGAGTATTACAGTTGGTACGATTAAAACAAAGGTTTCAGTCATCGCTAACCTGACTTGTTTCTTTCACGTCTTTGATCTTTGCTAATGATTTGATTCTATTCTTTAGACTGGAACCTTCAGTTTTCAATTCAGGATGAGCTTCGTCGGTCGTTGAAAAAGGCGCAGATGAGTCGGCTAAAAAAATGAATCCGTTCAATATTCGCAAATGAAATAGAAGAATATGGTTCAAGAATGAAGTTAGCAAACATGCTACTGTTGTTGACAGGTAAGTGAAAACAATACAAACACAGAAAATAAAGCAAAATTTACCTGTTGGGGTCAAAACGGTTTTTGCTTTTCCCGAGCCCGACCCCGGCGTAGTATCGGAATGTTTCCTCGTTGGTCGAGGAGGACTGTCGAAACTGTGATCATCATCGTCGTCCATGTGTCCTTCAGCAATTACAAAAAAGTGTGTTATAGATTCACGGCCATGCTTGTTATTCGGTTTCAAAAACAAAAAAAACCCATGCAACAATTATCACTGATCTAACAGGCTTCCAAGTACCTTCGGACAAATTTTCTTCGCCGACAACCTCGTGAGGATTTTCCATTTCTTCGTTGGCATCCTCTTCGATTTTACCCTCTTTCAAGAACTGCTCCAATTGCCTTCGCTCTTCTTCGGGTTTCAAGCGTTTGTTCTTGATGAGAATTTTTCGTTTCAACAAAGTCGGATTAGGGAGGGCGACGCCAGGCTCAGTCTAGCACAGACAAAAAACCAGTAGTGACTTGCTATTTATTGGGCGATCCTGGAGCTAGACCTTACTGCGTATCCCTCAACATTTCGAGATAAAAGATAATCGCCCAATATATCCATACAATACCTAGCCATTTTCAGTTGATTTGCTTTGCTGAAAAACAGAAAAAATGCAACAAAAGAAGTCAATAAAAAGATCATGCGGTTGTTCACCTGCAATGATTTTCGAACGAAAGTATCACAGGAAATTCGGAAACAACGAATGCCGAATCGCGAATAGCAACGATGACATCCTGAACAAACAAAAAAAGTAACGTGCCATTAGACTTAGAGAGGTGTATACATAGACAAAAAGTTTACTGTAGAGTCATACCCGAAATAAAACATCTGTGCACATGGCTTTGCCATGAGTGATTATCGGTTCACCCCTATCGTCACCCGTACCATCCCAGCAATCCAATTCGACGCATCTACAGAAGAAGAAAACGAGCTAGTGACAAAAAAAAGCAAATTTAGGAACAATTTCTCGCGCGATCGGGCATTTACCTGCACCCAGCTAATAGCACTTGTCTGTAGATCTCCACTGATGACCGACCGCCGAACTGTCGACCGGTCAAGTATGTGTTGTGAGAACTGTTTATGAAATAATGGCATAGCGGTTGATCCATATCTTGGTAAACTTCGATGCGGTCCAAAAATACAGGCGCGTTATCGTCGGACATTAGAAATCGCAAAAACCCGTCGAAACATATCCGTTCTGAGGGGAAGTAAAAAAATCAATGGCCAAACTACAACTAACGAGCAAACTTGAGCCAGGGTAATAAAATGTACCTTTTTTCACACAATCCTCGTGTCGATCGTATTTTTGTATCAGTTGCATTGCTCTATTTTTGTCGTAAAATGGAAACAGGATTTCGTTCAATCGAGGGTCTCGTTGTTTCTGAATCAGACCAAAAAACGTTTCACAAAAATCTGTGAGACACCTCATGAGTAAAACTTTTTACATCGTTCATGAATTTCGACAACTGATCGACAGGCAGATAGTCAGATGGAACACCATTTCTAAGAATATGCTCTACAGTTTGTTTTTCAAACAAATGATGTGCGCTGTTTAACTACTTTTGAGGGAACAATTCTTGAACGTCGGTGCGAGGACAAATTTTCAAATATAGCTCGTAAAATTTTTCAAAAGTGAATTCGTTTGGCTCGATTTCGTCGTTCTAAATAAAAAGCAGATAAAATAATTTAAAAAAGTCATATTCGACAATATTTTTTCATGTAATATAAAATTTATGAGTTTGTAATTTTTTTATTCCTTCCTTAATTGATGTTTATAGGAACAAAGACAGTTTAGTTTTCAATTTTTGCAGGATATGAATAATATCAAGACGGGATATTTGCCTTCTATATCATTTATTGGTCAATAAAAATTATTCACCTTTCCGGAGCATAAACCAAGTTCGACAAGGCACTGCATTACCATTTTTTCCGTTTTACCGGATGCAAAAGTTCTAGTGATACTAAAATACAGAAACAAACAAAAATTAAGTCTTGAAAATTAACCAAAGGTGTCATTTTGAGAACCTTCTGACGGGAATCTTCCTCCGGTCATTAACGCTCAAGCAAAGCATCTTCCAACTGAAAATTAAACTCGTTATGAACTTAACACGACGCATAATTTGTTTTCAAGATTACTAACTGCTTTAATAAGCAAGTCATAGGGCACACGTGGTAGACGCGAAAATTGTGCAGCACCTTTTGAAGGCCATCATGCCAAGCCTAAAAAAACAAAATTCTCACTGGCTATCTCTAAATATGTATAAGTTGAAAACTATTCGAGTACCATTGCAGTTTGTACATCCTGAGCCACGATATGAGTATAAGTTAAATTCACGTAATCTAATCCACTGACTAACGTCAATGACCTTTCCTCCAAGTTTTCCTTGCTCCCTCTTTGCTCCAAGTCGTAAAGCAGTCTTGGATCCTGAAAAATATTTCGCCAGTAAATTTTATGTTTCATAAGATTTATTTAACTAACACTATTGTGTTTAATAGTCCATGGTTAGTACTCGGCCATCACTAAATAAGTACTCCCTCCGTTCGGAAATAAATGATACATTTGATAGATTTTTCAACTTAAGGTTGTTTTTGCTTTTAGTTAATGTATAAAAGTTGCAACAGGTGAGTCCTATCAATATGTAGATTCTCTGAAGTTTCATCATTTTGGTGCTATTTTTGAGCAAGATATGGCATTTGAAAGTTGCGACTTTATTGACATTTGAATGCATGATTGAAACTATGAAAGTCGGTGGAGGAAATAAATATAAACTTCCACACCTTGAAAAATCCAATCTCGACCGTCAAGGACGATTACCCCTACATCTCTAATGCACTAGCGACCTTATTGAAGCTGTTAAGCAGTCATTATAATACAACAGATACTCATTCTGTACGCGCATATTCAAAATGTATCACTTATTTCCGAACAAATAAATTTGTCAAATGTATCATTTATTTCCGAACAGAGGACGTATAAATCAAGCTACCTTTGGAAGGCCACCTCGACGTGCTTCGCTGATTTGAGTGATATCCAGCACTTGAGCATCCTGCACAAACAAAAACCTTGCAACTCATTTCACAGATCCTGCCGATGTAAATCTTAATCACCTTTCCATCGGATAACCAGTAAATATAAAATGCATATTCGTCCACTTGGAAAAAACAGTTCGATTCAATGAAGCCGAAATCCTGTTTTAAAATACAACAAAAAATATGTCACAAGTTCGAGATGTAAAAGAATGGGACCACGGATTTCTTCGTTACGAATGAAATTTTGTTTTGTGTTTTTCTGTATTGCATCATTGCGTAGGAGAGAAATGGCGAGACGATCTTGAAGGGGCGATTTGTTTATAGTTTAAAAAAAATTAAATTATAATGATGTGCGTATGACATAAGCATAAACGTCGTTTGATTATTAATGAATGTAAAACTGCAAAAAACACATATTGCAACGCCTTCATTCACATGAAGTGCAAACAACTTTGAAACAGAAATTAACTCCCAAACGCTCATAAAAACAAATATTATTGCATCATATTATTGATATTTTCAAATTGAAATGGTCCAGACACGTTAAACAACAGAGTTGAAAATAATTACAAGTTAGCTTTCAAAATAGCTGTTATTATGTGACAATCTTGCAATGTATGGAACACATTTTGCAAGTTGTAAGCTGCAATTACGATCAACAGTTGCAATGAAATTGCAGCAAATCGCTGCAACTTTCGATAAATCGACTAAGATCTTGTTTTCTACAATGAAATGCAATCCGGTTTTGCAAGATATCCGCTGAAATCAATTTCGATTTGTTTTCTCATTGAATCTCGTCTTACGGACGCAAGGACCATTCCGAAGGCATCCGCTTTCGCGGATTTAAGTGAAAACGATACATGCGAATCGAACTATAGTTATTGACACGCGCACACTTACATCGTCCCATCTATCGAAACTGGCGCCCTGGCTGAGGCATTTCGGCACTTCGACTCGCCAATTGAAATCGTATTCTTTCGCCATGTCTTCTTACAGCTTGCAACAGGCGACTTCTTTTTTTTTGACGAATAAATTTTTACGGCTAGATCGGGGCGTCGGTGGAGCGGAAAATAAAGATTCCGGATGCGATAAAATGATCCGATAAAAATATCGTGCTAAAGTTGTTGCTTTTTTTATACAGTCACAGTCGGTCGGCTATTCGAAACCTGGCAATGAACGCCAGTTTTAGATAAGTTGCGACTTCGACGCATAAAAAAAAACACGCCAGCTGATAATATTCCCAGGTATATCACTCGGAAATCACAGTGTATGTAATATAGCGTAACAATAACGGCGGTAAATACGAAACAAAATGTTAACCGGCTAGCGATGAGCGCTCGCTGCAGAATTGAATAGAATAGAATTGAATCGAGCTAACAAAACGCAACAAGAGATACGAAAAGATGAAAACCGCGCCGGTCGTAAACGCAATATATAATACTATAAAATGTTTTAATAATATTGTAATGTCGTCGCTAGAAACGGCGTAGTCGATGCCGACGACGACGAAAACTGCGGCGACGAGACGTAAGCGGTGAGGACGGAACAGTTGATGATGTTGATGATGATGATGGTGATGATGGTGAAAACGTCGTTTTTATCCCCGTATGTCATTGTAGTAGCATCTTTCGACGAAGATTTGTGTTGGCGGCAGCGGCGCGTAATTTCCTTGTCACGGCCGACGAAACGAGGAAAAACGATGAAGAAAAAGAAGAATCAAGGAACAATCACCGCCTTTTTCGCTTCTTGCGGATATATATGTATATATATATTATTTTGCACCACTCTTTAGTTTCTTTTCTATTTCTTCATTCGCGATGAAGCAAATAGTTACGGCCTAACGACAGCTGAAAAAAGAACTTAATGCGATTATAAAGGCTATACATATACAATAGAACAAGAACAAAAGGACACTATATTAATCGCGGAAATGACGCTTAAGTCAAAGTAGACGGTCAATTAAAAACGACATATGATGGACACAAAAAGCGCGTTTTTAATCAGTTGATGTATTCAGTTCAGACATCGACCAGTTTGATCACTTGGTGAATTCAGCTCTGTTGTTCAATGCATTCAGTTGCTCAAATTACTCTCTCGTCGTATCCTCAGCTCATTCAGTCGCTCGACGTATTCCATTGCTCGAAACATCAGTCGCTAGATGCATTCGGCCATTAAAGGCATTGAATCGCTGGACACATACAGACGTTCGACGGATTCAGTCACTAGATGCATTCAGTCGTTCAACACAGTCTTCGCTCATCACATTCAGTCTCTAGTCGCAATTTCAGTTGTTTGATGCATTCAGTTGCTGGAGCGTTCGTCGTTGTACGCCTTCAGTAGTAGCTTGACGCATTTACTCGCTGAACGCATTCAGTCATTCGACTCATTCAACTGCTCGATGCATCCATTCGTTAAACGCATTCAGTCTAACGCTGAATTTCAGCCTCATCAACACGCTGAGTCGAACGATACTTTTTCGCCATACCCATTAGAAAGCGACCGACGAAGGCAGCAAGGTTTTGACGGGGTATTAGATTTTTGCGAACGATCGCATGGATTCTTTAATAAATTCGAGAAATTTACTTTCGATTAGGGAAAACTAAAACGAACGTCGCCCGACGGTCGTTTGTTTTGCTCGGTCGTTCCGTCGACATTACGTACGTACATTACGCGTTTCCGATAGAAGACGAGAATTACGCTGTAGTAGGAGCGTTTCCCGTTTCGTTTCGACATTTCCCTCAAGAAAACTGATTCTAACATTTTTTTCGATTCTTACATCCATCGATGGACGAGTATGCGCAAAAGAAGCAGATATATCTTTTGAGCGCCAAAAAAACAAACAACACACACGCACAATAAAACATTCTATTTCTGAAACGCGAGAGGGAAAATCGTTTTCTGCGACCAACTGCAAGGGTAGAGGCCAGCACGCAAATCAACCATTATCGTTTTCTCATCGTGTGTCTTGCATTACATAGAACCGTATCTCAATAGTAATTCGTGTAAGAGCGCAGCGATGAATGTGCTGAGATGCATTGCGTACAACATTCATGTCCTCGCAACACAGCGTCTCGTCGGTTATTCGAGTCGAAGGGAAGCACGATTGAAAGAAAAAAACCTGGCTTTGAACCTTCGAAAGCGGAGGAAGAAAGCAGAGCGGCAATCGATATCGTCCGAGAATGCCGATCAACACACGCGAAGAGCCGTTCCCGATGATTCCGAACGATAAGAAAGCAATTCGTCTACCTCTCTCGCTCGTTTCGGCGAGGAGCGAGGCGAGAGAAGTTTTCTTTATAATGTTCCTTCTCTGTCTTGTTCTGACGAACGCGTCGCCGATTAAACAATATTTAATTACCGAAGTCGATCAAATGTTTTTTCGACGGTAATTTAGCTGGGTATTGCATTGACGGGGACGAATTTTCAGCTTTCGTCGGAGACTACGAGGGACAGTGACTCATGTAGGGAATCTTTGCCTCTATGTGTAACCTCCATACAACTTGTCTACGCAACTACAGTCACTGCAGTCCTGTACAGTACTGCAACAATAGTACTCATTGCAACTATTGTTTCAATACTGACCGACCATCTGAAACCACAGAATGTCAAAATTCTCTTTGTTCGTCCGCATTTTAAAAAAGCGCACGTTTCGCTTATCATAAAACAAAATCAACGTCAAGCCTGAGGCGGAACGAAGTTATATTTTGTTCGTTTGACATCGACTATTGAACAAGACAATCTGATAAACTGACGGCATTGTTCGGAGGAAAGAAAAGTTTTTTCTCCAATCCTACTATTGTGCGAAATTTAGAAATTTGAGACGAAAAAAAAGTTAAATCGCCGAATCTTTTTCGCCTCAATTCACTTAATAAATATGTACAAAGTCAAACTTTTTTAGCAACTTCGTTTGCAAAAACTTCCTGACAAATAATAATGCACGGCATTCGAATTTCGAGTCAGTGAACGGACGAGTCGCAAAAATTATCCGGTAATGTATTTTCTCGGGGTATACTTTATAAACATAAAACTTCAAAGAGAGTTCGCACAAAAAAAGTTTTAAAAGTTCCGACTTACTTACGAGACCAGCAAAAATAACAAACATAGTTTCGAGAATGCTTTTTAGTACGTAACGAGCATAAATCATCACCGACAAGTCGATGGACAGTGAGGAAAATGGGACCAGAGTTCGGCCAAAAAGACCACATCAAAGATAACGAAGCCTATCGCTGATCACTGTAGCTTGATTTCACGATATCACTAATCTTGAAATTTGCAGGATTCGTTGTGAAGAAAACAAATAATCACCGATGGCCAGCGAGTATCCTTACTTTTTAAGAAGCATAACATTCGCCCTAACGATTCAAACACAACAATGAATGTAATACAACAACTTTTAACATCCGAGCACGACGAACTAGCGAACGACTAGTACGACAGGACAGCGACAGCGACAGCGTCAAAACCAATGTCATACGTTTCAACTAGTTTTTTCATCGTCTGCTGGTTGACGGAGGTACAATATATAGAAATGGGCGAACAACAATAATATTACGGACGTGATTTTTGTTTCGTACGCGTGTTGTCGAAACAATTACAGGTAACACGACCACACACTGCACATTAAGAGGACATTCTGAAAATTAAGGAGTGAAGTAGTCGAGACGGGATAAGTGGAGGATGCTTCGACATAAATCAAACGTAGAATATACACACGGACGTATGAAATATGTATGCACCTTGGAACGCTAAGCAAACTGCGTTTCGAAAATCAATCCATCAAAACCACTATTCTAGCTTTCTATCAGTGCGCAACATCTCTCGTACGAGCGTCCCTACGCTAGTTGACGTAGTTGACGTATACACTCATGTTTTACGACCCTCAGATAGCGCAAGCAAGCCAGCTAGCTAGCTAGCGCCAGCAATCGAGCAAGGGTGGGACATTTTTTAATCACAAAAGGAGATAGCCGTTTAATATTGGATTCGGAAACGAAACAACTTCAGTTCGAGCTCCGCGAACGAACGAACATGTATAGTTGACTCTTCGTATACGTCAACTAATGAATGAATGAAATGTCGAGTTGACGATGATGATAATTGTAATGATGGTATACTCGTATTTACAATTTGAATTTGGCGCTAGTTTCGGAAACAATCCGGTTAATAATCAAACGAAGACCGGTGTAGTAAATGGAATGGTCCTCGACGGAGCACGTCGTAAGCAAATTCACTCATCCCTTCCAGCCGAGAAGTCATCCGAATTTCTTGGCTTTAAATCGTAAAACTTCAAAAAGCCATAAAACTTCATCGCAAGTACGACGTTTGCTTATGGTAATAATGAAAAGGCGAGCAAACTTTCCAACCGGTTCAATGTAATTTATCTGTTTACCTTAAGTCATTTTTCGTATAATTTGCAATTTTGAATATCAACAACGCGTATAATCCACGGGGCCGGAATAATTCGAGAAAATTTGGATTCGAAAAATCGAAATATATAAATAAAAAAATCTACTGCTTGCTTGCTTGCGTGACACCCGGCTAGCGAGAGAGAAAGTATTTTGCTTTTAACAAAAGCTCCTAGAACAACAAAATCGGAGAGCAGTTCAGCAGTTTTGTGTCTCTCTCTCACGTACGTATGCCGTAACATCGGCTATAATGCTTTTGCTCCGCTATTTATCTGAAGACGTTTTGTTCGATAAATTTGCTAACGTAGTCGTCGTCGGTGTCGCTTCGTCGTCCTATATCGCTCCATAGTTCCGAACAGTGCGCTAGCTAGCTACCTTTCGCTCTCAGTTTCGAATGTCATCGGATGACGTTCGAATATAATTATCAAGGAAAGAAGAGAATTAAAAAAAATTATTTGTTGCAACAAATTAAGCCTTCTTCTCGACAAGGTTGATGTCTATCGGTTGGAAATTTGAAATTTTTTTTCATTATCCTTCAGAAAGTTAGATGGTGAAATTCTAGCTTGCTCTGACACGGTGATGACAGCATTCCGATAGGAAATGGAAAATTGCGGCAATTCTTTTAATCTTTTTATTTTATCTCAAATGACATGAGGAAGTTGGTATCCTTTACGATAGTGGCATGACAAATTGACATAAGCATGTTATGTCAACTGCCACATAATTGTTGTAAACATGAAAAACCTGCCTATCATAAAAGATACGAATGTTACATGAACTCTATACTGATTTCATTTTATATTCTTGTCCTGGAAAAATTTCATCAAAAGCTATAATTTAACAATAATTTAAAGCAAAATATATTTTTTCATTGAAACATAAAATTTGCGGGATATTTTTTCCCAGTTTTCTGCCTAAAATAATTAACAATTTTGAAAATATAGTTCCAAAAGTATTACAGAAAGAATAAATATATTTTATATTTTCACACTTTTTATCCTGACAATTATGGTTTAAAACAAATTACTAATACAAATAATTGCAAAATTCAATGTACAAAATATTAAATCCTCAAATTCAAACAAATATTTTGAAGCAAACATTCGGAGGCATACAAATAATTATTTCTTTCACGCAATATAAACGAAAAAACTTGTCAAAAAACTTGTTTTTCTGTGAAGCGTTTTGAAACTTGAATCTTCTTGAAAACTAAAAGATACAAAAAACAAGTAACTTGTAAAATTTTACTTTTTGCAGCTATTTATGAATAACTTTCAATGTTAAGGGTCATAAATTCATTTTATCAGGGTGTCGAATAACTAATAAAACAACCAAGTACACCTACGTCAATCAGCTTGATTAAAATTCGCCAACAAATTTTCTATATTGTTGCTAGACATTTTGCAAAGTTCCATCAAGTTTGAAACAAAATACCTTGCTTGCTCTACTGATATGGGGCAAAAAACATACTTACCTTGCTATCGAAGTTTAAAATATTATCACAGAAGGGATAACTATTAACAGAGGCACCATATAAGAAAATCTTCTCCGAGATACAGCTGTACTATTAAATGAATCGTCCGAGACGATTAATTTTTCAATGTCCGGTACATTCATGTCACCATCAGGTTCCCTGATAGGGTCATTCGGTGCAGTTTCTACGTTCAGCCAATAAGGAAACTTAGTAATACCATTCTCGCTTTCTAAATAATACGATTCTTGCAACGAAGATTCATCGACTTGATTGTCCTTTTTATACATTGTCACGTGACACGCCCACACGCCGGAATCTTCTAATTTGCCCCTTTCGATAGTAATGGAAAAATCTCCTTCGAGTTCATTATATGAAAACACATAACGACCGTCGTTCGCTAAAACAGTATACACGTTGCCGCGCCCTTCGGTTTCCTTCTTGGAGAACGTTGTCAGTCGACTGATTACGGTTAAATTGCCGTGGTCGATTTTCAGTAATATTGCATTGTTCAACGTCCACGTAACGACGACTTTTTTAAATTGAGCAACGTCGCCGACGTTGGGACACTTAAATGTCCATTTTTCGTTCGGATTTTGATAAACAACATCTAAAAAGTATATTTTTCCAAATTAAGAGATAAACAACAACCAAGAGTCTGTTGTATTCAATATTCAGTCTTCAAACATATTAAAACAGTTGATATTATCATTCAAAGGACAGAATCAGTTTCTTGACACTCAGCGTTCAGTCGTTAGATGCATTCGTTCACTCGACGCGTTCAGTCACTCAATGCTTTCAGTCGTTCGACGCACCCAGGTAATCTATGTGGTTTGCTCTCTATGATCTATGATCTATGATCTGTGATAATCTATGATATTTGCTCAATGCACGCAGTCCTTCACGCTTTTCTTTCCTTGCTTTCCTTGCTTTCCTTCACGGCATTCAGTCCTATGACACATTTAGTCCTTTGATGCATTCAGTCCTTCTACAAATTAAATCCTTCGACGTATTCAGTCCTTCGACATATTCAGTTCTTCGGCATATTCAGTCCTTCGACGCACTCAGTCCTTCTACATATTCAATCCTTCGACCATTCAGTTTTTCGACACATTCACTCCATCGGCGTAACCAGTCCTTCGACAATATTCAATCCATCGACGCAATCAGTCCTTCGATGCATTCAGTCTTTCGACGCAGTCAGTCATTCGGTGCATTCATTCAGTTCATTCAGTAACTCAACATTTTCGATCATCAGCATTTATCGTTAAAAGTACAGTAATTCGCTTAAAATTAATTGGGATGAGAAAAGCTAGATTTCGCTAGAAACTGACAGATTAAAACAAATTACTTCCACTCGCGACATAAAAATCATGGAAACCTAAAGACGGCGGGGTTGTTTTCACGAAAACCCATAAATAATACATTATCCGAACGGATTTCGTTCGGCCATTACCTTCGCCAGACGAAACGATAACCAATATGGCTGCGATCGATATGATCAGCCAATTTGACGTTCCAGCGGCCGACGGACGACGTCGATGCAACCACTCACCACCGAGCGCCATTAGCGAATGATCAATATCCCGACAATTTTTTAGCTAGCCGCGGAGGGACGCTAACTACCGTCGCAAGAATACTAACCAATAGTCGGGCGCCATAAGCCGTTTTACTTTTCATTACTCGGCAGTGGCCGCCGACGTCGCCTATAAGCAAAGCTTTGCGCGCTGGTTTGTAAGCCGCTACACCAGCGCACTAAATTTGTTTTCCCTCCATTTTTTCGTACATTTTTTTTTATTACAGCCAGTCGTAATTACGCAAACGTCGGGCGTTCATCTGAACAAATAGGCAAACATGAAAGTTAAGTTTTTACTTTTGTAAATTACGCAAGTTAGCAAATATCGAAAGCAGGATTCGCCACGCCAAGAAGTCGCGAGAACCTAGAAATGCGATGTTTCAGAAATCGTTTTTCAACGCGTGGAAATAAAATTGCTCGCGCGAACTCGAGCGAATGAAATCTAATTTCGAAAAAAGAAAATTACTGCCGCAGGAATCTCTCTATAGTGCAATAAAGAGCAAATTACTAATCATCAGGTAGCCTAAGCATTCCGACAATGTAGCAATGAGTGATGCAACAGAAATGGCTCGTGAAGCCGCTAGCGTGAAGCCATTATCGTGAAACCACTCGCGTGAAGCGTAGCAGCTAGCTAGCGTCTACACTCGTGTGAAGCGACTCATGTGAATCAAGCCAAACACGAGAATACTTGGTAACCAAGATCATCCAAGTGGAAATTAGTTTTTGGGAACTGACGAATAGATGTTACGCGAAACAAAAAATGAGCTTCCAAAAATCGAATAGACCATGGAAAAAAAAAGCTAGTTTCGCCTCCTCTTGTTCGTTCCCCTTTAATTTAAATAGCTCTCTAAATTGTATATTAATCGAAACTTTTGTTCGACGACGACGTAACATAAAACACAAGTCCCTTTTTTTCCTCTCCCTCTTCTTACTTGCGTACATATACCGCAGGGTCAACGCTCTGGGGCCATTGAAACGATTCTGAGAGGAGAAGGCGGATTCTAGGCAGTAGTCGGTGAGCAAGCGCT
Source organism: Prionchulus punctatus (assembly GCA_034698125.1). Classification (NCBI taxonomy): domain Eukaryota; kingdom Metazoa; phylum Nematoda; class Enoplea; order Mononchida; family Mononchidae; genus Prionchulus; species Prionchulus punctatus. The sequence goes on along the minus strand of JAQGBA010000575.1, from coordinate 7,823 downwards.
AGCTCTAGCTAGCATCTATCGACGGTCGTTCAGGCTCCGGTCGATTTCTTGCGCTGCGAGAGAGGAGAATGCGAGAGGAGGAAAAAACTCGACGCGCGAGATGAAACGACGTTTTGCATAGATTGGAAAGAAAGAAAATGCGTGGGCGAGCCGCGTAATTTGTTTCTCTCTCTGTTTTCATCGCTCATTACGGATCAGACGTAACGAGCCTCTGTGAGCCTTCATTAAATCTTGCATGCGCTAGCTCCATCATGGCAATTGACGGTCATTGGATATCGAGGTGGAAATCGATATCGCGGTCGATCAATGAAGAACTAGAGGTTCATGATAGGCAACTGTAGTTCTGCATGAGATCGTGATGTAGGTCTCTATTGTTGTACGAACGATTCATCATAATCGGATAAATCGACTAAATTTATTGCTTTTGATGAAAGCCTAATAGCTTCCATCCTGGCTGCAACATATCTCGCCGAACGTTAGCCGGTCTAGCGATGGTGTCGTCCCAGAGGGAATCTTTCTTGCCGTTGATGTTTGAATAAATTTCCTTTTTGTTCTTGTCAGCGACCATCATCGTTAATGAATCTTTTCCTTTCATCTTCTGTCAGCATTCAATTGCGTATAAATGTTATAAACGCCCTTCGACTGCCAATCAAAATACAAAATCAATTACTAACAATTCTTCCTTTGTCAAAAAATCTGATTAAAATAACTACAACAGACAAAATACACACTCGTGTATGCATTAATCCTTAGTTGTAAAACAAAAAATTCCTCATCGTCTATGCATTCTCAACAGTATAGTTGATGCTTTGAAACGATTATAAATAGGACAAAAATATTTTTTGTATTCCCTGGAAAGTACACCAATTGTAATAATTGTTTGTACTTCGCAGAGAAGACGTTGAACCTCAAGATTTAATCTATTTATTTTATTCTGACTCATGTTTCATAAAAATGAATTCCAGTACAAGTTAGAACAACCGAAAATTTGATAAATATTTTAACACCGATGACCGGCGACAAATAATCCTTGATGAATTTCAATGCACTCGTTTTATCAAGTGGATTTATGGAATAAACTAATAATTTGTATCCGAAAGTTCCCAAGATGACAATTTTCTCCAGGCCGCTTTCATCAGCGGGTTTCGGACAAAAATGAGTTATGAGCACGTCGTATTTGTCGGACTTGCGAAATTTAACGAATTCTGTGAGCAAATCGGCGTTCAGGTTGGAAAACATCAACGCCGGTCCGAGGGCTGAAGAAGCCAAGAGAAATGGTCCGTCAGGGGATGACGGAAGATTGAAAAGTTTCAAAATCGACAATGGCGTGTCGAATTTGTGTTGCGTTTTTGAAATTATCTCGTTGGTCAACGATGAAACACGCCAAACTACAATGCAGCCTGCGTCGGTGCCGATGGCTAAAAAATAATTATCCCCGGATTCAGAGTACAGCAAATCGACGCAGAGAATAACGGCCTCGATTTTGGAAGACAGAGGCGGAATAATTTCTCCAATGAACAGCGAGCCAAGACGATCTTCGGCGACGGTGTACGCGTTAACGGATTCGTTCGATCCACTAACAATCAAGAACTCGCCGCTGGCCATGCTGATCACTTTTGCCATGCATGGGTGATAATCGAGTTGTAACGATTGTTTGAAATGTATCGGATTTAGTGAGTCATTGATAACAACGAACAGCAGAAGCTTACTCTCACCATTAACCAACGAGCAAACTAATAGATACTGTCGATCGACTTTCTGCAAAATCGCGCTGCTGATTACATCGACTGTCGGCTCATTTTCGTAATCGGCTAGCAATAATGTGGACACTTGCACGGAAATCGTTAGAATATCGCCAGTGCTGGGAGATGCGTAAAAACAGTGAACTGTTCCGTCCAAAGTTAAAACGAGCAAAATGTCGCGCGATCTAGTTTGAACTTGGTGAAAATTCGCCGGGCTACTTTGACTGATATTTTTGTAATAAATTTCGTCTTGATCTAAGCCGAACATCGTTGGAAATTTGGTGAAAGCCAGCAAAAAATTGAGCTTAATTTTTCGTTTCTTGTTTCGACGCGGATTCTTCGGCCGGATTTTGCGTCGTTTCGGCGACGATATTCAGCGAATCTTTTTCGACTAATCGTTCGAGTTCCTCGCGATTTAGCGCGATTTTCTCCGGATTGATTTTCTTTTGCAGCAAATTGTATTGCAAATTTTGACCGATATTTAAATTCGTCCGCTGTTCTTCGTCGAAAATCGAACTCGAACTGGTCACTAATCGATTCAAGTGATCGGTTTTATGTTGATTAAGTTCGTTAAGAATGTCCGACGACGTCAATTTTTCAGGCGTCTTTTTGCTTTTTTTCAATTTTTCTTCTAATTTCTTAACGAATTCAGGGTCGCCGACGATCGAAAGTTTCGTCGAAGAAGCTGGTAACATGCGAGATTTAGCTTATTTTCACTGTCTAAAACAAAAATCCAGATGATTAGCAAAAATTTGAATTTTGGTTTTACATGCGTTAAAATGGTGCAAATTTCGAAAAATTTCGCAAACTCAGAGGTATATTCAGTTTTTATTTGAATATGTAATCGAAATAAAGCCAATCGAATAAATGTTTGCTTCAAAACTCAATACTAAATAGTTAAAAAATTATTTAGGCAAATATCTTCTTATATCAAAACGTAACGATTAAAAACTTCCTTTTTAATTAAAAATTGAAAATTAAATTAAATTAAAATCTATATGGAGCGTTTTAGCAAATTTTCAGTTTTAGAATTGTTGGCATTTACTCCCTTCTAAGCCACAGCTTGTACGGTACCCCTTGGCGAGGCTCATAAGCGAGTATAAAAAAAAGTGTATGATAGGAAAGTGAGTTTTCACCTCAACTGAGGGTGCGACTTATAAATAAGGGCGGCTTACAAGCAGAGACGACATTGCAATGTGGACAAAATTCTAGACTCATTGCTTACTAATCATTCGCTTGATACACGTATTTATTTATGTGCTACATTTTGAAATGAATGTACCATGATATACGTTTGAGATTTGTGACGTCATAAAGGATATTGACCTATGGACATAATTTTTTGGACTCCCATTTCTTTGTCTTTGTTCAAAACTTTATAAATATGAAATATCTAGTAATGCTGTCACCTTCTTTGTCCCACCCTTATAACAGCTTATAACATTTTTGCCCGACAATCTATCTGAAAACACTTTTAACATGCCCAAACAGGAAATCGAATGGTGGTCCTTCAACCGAATGAAAAGGCATAGGCAGATAATGAAATAAAAAATTCAATGTTTTTAGAATAACTGTCTGATTCTGGAGTCCCAGTTGATTTTTTTAAATCCACTCCAAAGTAAAGGATAAAGGATAAAGGATCAATACTTGCATTCTAGAACCAGAACATACTCTTGGATAGATGGAGAGACAGGAGTGCAAAGCTGTCCGCTCCCTCACTAAAAACCGGCAGACCAGAATGGAAGGTGTGGCCAGCAGCAGCAGCAACTAACTAAATCTCTCCTCGAAATCGATCACTGTCAACCTATTTCACAATGGAACCTGCCTCCGGATTTGGAATTTTGTCAGTAAATACGTCAAGGAGGAAAAGTTCACCAAATCAAAATGCATCAAATGTCTCTCTTAGATACTCGTATATGTAATGAAAGGAACAGTCATTATTTTCTGATTTGAAAATTGTTATTATCTTAAAATCAGACATTTCATAGATTTTTTAGCTGACTTCTATCTTTTTATCTCTTATCGTTATTTTGTTTTTTTATTTATTTACATGTTGTCTTACAAGTGTTTTATGCATAACATTAGTTAAGACATTAAATATCTGATCATCATCAACGACTAGATGCATTGAAGCGCGTTAGACGGGCGCTAGGGTGGCAAGCGAGCGACATTCCACTACGCCAGGCCCATCCTCACCCTTAACTATATTTCGGCAAAACATGTCAGAAATCAGAAATTTATCAGACACCCCCCCCCCGGTTCGAAATTAAAATAAAAGTTTTAATTTTTTTCAATCGAATTTATAATCCTGAGCTAAAGATGACGTGAATTGGGGTGGGAAAATGATGATAATGGAGCTTTCTGAACTTTGATTTTATTTTTTGTGAGCGAAAGCAGTCACAGTACAGCCAAACCTCGTGGAAATCGAATAACTCAATAGAATAAATCGTGTTTAAATCTACCGAAAAAGCTTCAGTAAGGATTGCACGATTTCAAAAAGTAGCAGTCAAATGAACATGCTAAAGTCCAAAACACCGTCAGCGATGTCATCTCATCGCTTTATTAGGTACTGTTTTATTTTTTGAGTGCAAGCGATTCTCTTCTAATTATTAGAAAACAGAGCGACGGATTCACCAAGGTGTATAGAAAATAAAAACCAACTTCATAAATTAATACAAATTCATGAAGACAGCTGCAACGAAAAAACAATTTAACTACATTTAAAATATGACTAAAATAATAAAACTGAAACGAATGTGTGAAACAAATCCTTTCAATGTTCACAGCAGCAGAATTATCCATTTTCTGAACTGCGAGAAAATGTTACTGTTTTTTCTGTTTTAAATCTGAATGATTTGTCCAACTTATTAGGGGAGACGTCGAAATGGGTACCTAAAATTTTACGTAAACTGGATATCCAGTTTATGTAAAGTTTATGTAAAGTGGATGAAAAAGTGGATGTTTCATTTATGTATTTCATCCACTTTACATATACTGGATATCCAGTTTATGTAAAATTTTAGATACCCATTTCGACGTCTCCCCTTACTCTCTGCCGCTGTTTCTAGTAAATCAAGTCGAACATGTCTGCTTTGTTCGAAACTAAGCAAAATATCCTTGAACAATTCGTTCGACTGTACGATCATCAAATTTTAATGAAAATATTCGCATGTGTGCTAAATTGTTTGTTTGTTTCACCTGTAATTAGCTTTTTGTCGTCAGATAAACATTTTCAGACCGCTACATTGTAATACAAGTATGTCAAGGTCGTGAAGTATGATTTTAAATTGTGCAACCCTAAATATTTAATAATTCATGACGATGTAGTAGGTCACAGTTTTACAAAGTAGGCGCAGAGAAAATAACGTAAATGACCAATAGGTTTCTGATTTGCCAGAAAGGGGATTGTGCTGTACAGATATATCAAAGCAACGCGCTTGGTCAAATTTAGCATGCGCAGTGGAAATTCCTTTTCATAAAACGGAAGTCGAGATTTTGCGGAAAAATCATTCAGATTCGAAGCAGAAGAAACAGTAACATTTTCTTCTTGCAATCCAGAAAACGGGTAATTTTGCTGCAGTGAACATAAAAAGGATTTGTTTCACATAATATTTCAGTTTCAGCAAGCTACAAAATTTGAGCTAGATTACCGACAATGCCTGGTAACAAAGTAATAAATTTCCAGTTGTTTTATGAAAAAGCGAAAAAAAGTTTAATGTTTATTGCTGATGAGTTGTCACCTTTTTGTTGAACTTCAGTGGGACACGTTATCATTTTAAAGTTTATTCAGAAAAGCAACAAGCAGCCACGGGTGTAATTCAAATTTGGATACACGCAGCCAAAATCAACTCAGTGGCGATAATAGTAATCAAAAACTGCAAGCAGAAAATAATTAACCACAAAATGTTAAAGGTTAAATGGTTCTTACAAAATTAGTAAATTTTATCGGATCGTATTATTTCAGCAATCTGAATTGTTGCGGTTTTTGCAAGTGCATCGGGCATTTGGCCATCCTTGGCATCGGCCCCAGTTGCATCTAAACGTGCGTCGACAAACCTGGTTGCATTGGGCATTGTCTTGACGCCAAAAACTACAGCCATCTGAAATAGTTGTCAAAGTCATAAATATTAAACAAGAAATCTCACTGAAAGAAACATCGGGCAGATATTAGACCCGAGGAAAAACTGCTGCCAAAATGTGCAATATTTATCCTAAAGTTAGCTAAACCTCTTCACACCATAGCTCAGGAACAATAGATCGTTGTTCGAGCCTAATTAGGTAATTATCCCAAAATTGCTTACAGCCTCTTTTCACGCGAATAATTGGTTCTTCATCGTTGGATGTTGGGCTGCAATTGGCAGCGAGAATTATGCTGCAACATAAACATACAACAAACATTGTCACAATCGACATTTCGATTCTGTTTTCTGAAAGTTTGAATAGAAACCGTTACTATTTCTTTTCACTTGAACTTTCTCTATTTAAAGCTTTTTAGCTATCATCGAACCAGCAATGCATCCGGTCAACATTTTCCCACACGAGTTGATTTTTATTGTGGACTAACTTTGTTTACTGTCTGGACAATATTCAGATAATAAAATGCTAAGCTTAAATCAGATTTAACATTGACTTGTTTGTCGAAGTGTCTTAGTTGTGCATCTTGTGCGGTAAACCATACTGATGCTTTTTTTTAGAAATCCAGTTTTTTATTTTTGCTTTTGCAAGCTATTTGACGTTGTTTGTAAAATTTTTTATTTGACCATGTTTTGAATTCAGAGCGGCAATTTTGCCTGTCGATGTAGTAGTTGTCTTAATCAGCACTTTTAGTCACTTTATCACTTTATCAGTGACGAAAACAAATTGAGAGAAAATGAGTGTTAAGAATGAGCAACTTGTTCTTGAGAATCACGTGACTCGAGGTCGCATAGTACAATCGCTCGCGGTCGATAATTTTTCAAATTTTTCGGTTTTTTCAAAACCCATTTAATGATTTTCATTTCATTACCCTTCTAATTACCCTCTCGTGATTTTCAGTAGATACATTTGGGTTTCAGACAAACGACTGTAGGATTGAGAAATGCTGCTTTTAGGATTCTTCCATGCGATGGTTACCATGATCCAATGGTACCTTCCAACAAAGCCGAGCGTCAAGGGATCAGCCGAGATATCCCCAACAGAAGATATTATTTTATTGATCTCTTATATTTTGCTGTATGTAAAATAGTATCATTGCATTGGTGATGTACTGCCAGCTAATTCCTACAGAAGTTGCCTCGTCCATCGGTTACTTTGTTGGGTGGTCTTGTCCGGCACACGCCCACCCCCCCCCCCTTGTTTGTCGCATGGCAGTTCCTTATTTTTGTGGACTACAATTGCAATTGTCCTTTCATTATTGCTCACGCGTGGTATGCCACTAGCTGAGTCGGTGCGCTCACCGATAAAGTTAGCTAGTGTCTACGTGACGCGGATAAATCTATCCTCTATCGATTGATATTGGTTATTTTCTTATCCAGTTATAATTCATTGAGTTGCAAGATTTTTCCCAAATCCATGGTTTTTTGTGTTAAAATGGGCTCTGTCAACCCCATACACAGGCAAAGATCCAATCTTACAAAAAAACGTGTCTTAGTTTTGATGTTTCGTTTAGCTACTATAGACAAGGCATCAGTTCAAAAAATTAATAACCACTGCTTGTTATTTCTTACGAATTTTTCAATATCAAGTTTTTTCTGCCTAAAGCGAAATGACTCACCATTAATGATAATTTTATGGACACTTGTCTTTTGGAGCATTAGGTAATTGAAATGTAACACATTGTCTCTATAGGCAATTGCTTCTCGCGTACATTTTATTGTCAATAATTCATTAAAAAACTTTCATTACATTCAAATGCAACTGAAATTTTTTATTGCATTTTTAGATCATTTTATAACATTAACGTTATTGATTAAAGTCAGCGCGACAAGGAATTGGGAAAGAATTATGCTTATGCGTTCTAGATATTGCACCCTGAGATGAATAGTAGGTTATCTCAATTTTAAATAAAAGTTAGTATTAAATGTGTATTGAAAACTTGTTCTA
>JAQGBA010000574.1:0-29570 GCA_034698125.1 Prionchulus punctatus | reverse complement strand
AATGTTCCTCGTTTGTTAACTGTAACTATTTCTGCGTTCCGACTGAATTGTCCACAGCTTATTCACAGTGCTGGGTTATGAGCGAAGTTCGCGTCTTTCAGTGAGACGTTTTGTAGGCAGCATAAAACTAAATAATATACAGATTGAATTACTGTAATGGAAAATGTAGTGGAAAATGGAAAATAGCTAAAATTACTTCCCAGTTTAAAGGCGGTGAATCTACATCCTGTTCGAATTATCGGTCTGTTTTCCTTCTGCCAGTCATTAGCAAAATCATCGAGCAACATGTGTAAATCTTATTCCGTCATTTCCTTTGCATGGCCGCAGCGTATTGCATTTTTGACCATGGTCTATCAGAACTGCTCGTGTTCCAGTGTAAAAAGCTCGATAGACCTCACTTCAAAACATATTGTAAAAAAAAATACATTCTCCCTTTCGTAAAAAATATCAAACGGAGGTTTTTAGGTGTTGTAAATAAAATAAAAACTGAAGCATTTAGTCACAAAGACATTATGAAATTATATTTCATTCAACGTGAGTGTATCAGATTGCTGTCCACTGACTTCACAAATGTCACATCGTTCGTTTCGCTGCTCATTTTCCATAGTTTCTTGTTCGATTTACAAATCCAATTGAAACATCCCAACATGATGTAATAAATCGATTGAATTATTGTAACTATGCTACAACCTAGCCACAGTCCTGATTGACCTCCGACATTAGCAATTGCCATGTCAGTTGTAACGGCGGAAAATTCTTCTATCTACAAAATACAGTATACTCGTATAGAGCGAAATAGCTGTTGAATAAATTTATTAAGCGCAGCAACTAACCTGAGTGTATTGCATTGTGTTGTAGGCGATTTTGATATAAGTCAATGACAAGTGGTTCATGGCATTGTAACTGCTGGATGATAAAGTCGATTCAAATATCCACTCCTCGCACAGTGGTTTGCAACCGGCTTGGCAACAGTGAATCTCTTCGTAATGTGAATCGTTTAGAAGACAAGATAGATTCAAAGGGTTGCAAGCTGAAACATTTGCTCCGAAGAAACTTATCCAGCTGTCTGCTGGCATGCAGTTGCAGACTTCGATCGATTTTGCGATGTAACAGCGCCGAAAGCAAGTGTTGGAATTGTATATTGACGGATCATTCTCACATTCCTTCAATGATCTCATGTACAGTTTGGTCCAAAGGGTAATCTCGGTTCTCGTGTTCGGTTCAACTATAGTCCATCGAAACGACTGTTCGAAATACACATTCACTTTTTTAATCGGATGAATCTGGTTCTGCCCAGATGAAAACTGGTGAAAGTAATTTATAAAATTTTTTATTTTTGATGTAATTTAACAATTTGTTTCGACGAATTCATAATAAACAAAATTGAACAAAAGGACAGTGATTCCGAAGTTGAAGCTCACAAACGAATTCAGATATGTTTTGATTTTCGAGCAGTCGTTAGATGGAGGTGGACAGCAGACCGTTCTCTGTATCATCCTGCATGCTGAAATATCAACACCTTAAAATACAGTAATGTATAGTTTGTATTTTGGGCGTTAATGTATAAACCGGAAACGAAATAAAAAATTCAGCTACATATCATGTCATGCGTTTTAGAGTCCCCGTCAACGCCTGGCCACCAGTTTTGATCCAATCCCGCTGGCCTACCAGCTCAACAACCAGATTTGCAGCCATTGGTCTTATTTCTCCACTGCCGGCCAATGCACCGCCAACAAGTCTGCATCGCCAATGCGCCCATGACTGTTCATCCTGTCCAAGATTTACCACTCGACCTGCCGCTGTTGAACATCATCCAGTTGAATATTTGGATAAACCAAGGTCAAACTCAACATCGGCATGCAGTTGATAACCACGGTTTGGAACATGACCGAGATACTTGCGAGATCGCTTTGGAAAGATTTGGAACGACAAAAGCTTCGTCATGCGAAGATGTTGATGATTTACATTCTATTGGATGTGAATAACAGACATAAACGTTGATGCTGATGTTGAATGGACTTTGAATTTGTAACCCTGATTTCTCCCACCTTAGCGCTCACGACTTTACCAAATGAAAACGAGGAAATCGTCCAATAAAAGTACAATTTAGCTAGTCACGTCAATAAAATAGTAGTCACCACTCGCAAATCATCAATGCCGTCAACCTCAATTTGTTGTCTAAGTTGACGAACATTTCAATTTCGTTTTACGCATTCAAGATGTCGTTCCTTTATATAAAGCTGTGTTCAGGAACTCGACAAAACCTGCAAAACTGAAAAACAAATAGGCTTCCATTTTAAATGAAAAATTCCCCGGAATACAAATAGAACGCAGCGTTCTCTGTGATGCACATAAAATCTATGGACAACTATAGACACAACAACTATCCTCCAGTCGCTTATCAACTGTAATCTGAGGGACCATCTACAGTCATCAAACAACTACAATATGTTGCTGAACAACTGAAGGTCTGTTCAACTATCGATGCGTATCAACAGACCTGCATTCAGCTATAGTTCCCTACTGCGGATCTGTAACTGTAAAGGCCCACTGACTGAGAATCCGTGTCTGTACCTGGAAAATTTTACTTCTTTCAGAAACAGTACTCTTTCTCAACTAATATAAGAATAGATAAAAATACAGTAATCGTAAAGTTAGAATAACAATCCGAATTGAGGTACTGAATTTCGAACGTTAGGATTCAGGTAGGCGGCTGTGCGTCGTCTATCTCTATTGTGAGCTTAAAAATCGATATCTGAATAAGTGATTGTAAATTATAACGTTTTGATTACTGTAAGTTTGTTCCGCCCGTTGTTGCAAAAGGTTCTTAATAAATGTGAGAGACGCATCGCCTGCTCGACTCATTCATTTAAGGGTACACTCATTTCATTCATTGATATTAAGCGATAAAAATGGACAAAAACCTTCACATTTCGAAACGGCTCGCGGTCGGTTGTTAAAACATGGAGACATCATCAGAAAACCTTCATCAAACTGACTATTTGATTGCAACAATCGCAGAAACATATCAGTGCCGAAATGTCAATAGGCACATTCAAACAAGCAACACAGAGAAGGCTCATGTTCGAAAATTCCATTCATGTAAACTACTTTTGTGCGTAGTTACGAGTTAATGTTTATTGTCCATTGTACACTAATTTTAGCTCGCTATTGTCAGTTCGTTTGAGTGACAAAGTCATTCTGTTCCAAGTTCCAGGATGAGTGAAAATGTAACTTGTTTTATTACAGTGTGAATGGGGTGGGGAGTTTTTGTTTTAAGTCAATTGGAATGTTTAGGTAACATTCTAAAATTCGAAATGTAGCAACAATTCCATGAACACAGTGATTGTAATGATGTAAACCTCAAAATCTGGCACAAAACTTCACCCCACCGCATTCACGCTGTAATAAAACAAGTTACATTTTCACTCATCCTGGAACTTGGAACAGAATGACTTGTGTCACTCAAACGAGCTAACAATAGCGTGCTAAAATTAGTGTACAATGGATAATAAACATTAACTCGTGACTATGTACAAAAGTAGTTTGGACACGGATGGAATTTTCGAACGCGAGCCTTCTCCATGTAGCTCCAAGTGCTTGCTTGAATGTGTCGATTGACATTTCTGCACTTGAAATGTTTTCGCGATTGTTGCAATCAAATAGTCGGTTTGACAATGGTTTTTCTGATGACGCCTCCATATTTTAACCACCTTCCCCCTTCCCTCGACCACTTCATCATTTTTGGCAGGACCCTAGAAATGATATTATTGTTTTCGCTTCCTACCCTATTTTCAACAGAAATATTTTGCCACTCAGTTGAAATTTTAATCCAAGTTAAGTCTTCTTTACCAAATATGAAGCCCGATGCACTGACTCTTTGAAGAACTGCATATGCGTCTGCTACCTTTGGCAAAATAAAATACTTGAAGGCCTTCTCGTAGACCTAAGCTCATGCTTTGCTTGCAAGAGTGTAACTCGATGCTCTTCGAAAATGCTTATGCATACGTCCAGATTTTGCTAAAATTTGTCTCTATATACAGTACTATAAATCTATGTAGTCTACATAAAAGTCTATAAGTATATAGGCTATATGTCTATAGAGTCTACAAGCGCGCTTCTGATATTACTTGTCAGAGGTAAATAGTGATCATATATTATTATGCGCAACATCAATTTATAGTTTCAGCCATTCGTTTCACCATACAATACAATAACAACATTTTCGCCAAAGATTCTCAACACTTTGCACTGAAACTTTTCTGTCAACTTTCGAAACAGCACAGATAGAAACATTGCAAAATCGACATGATACTGGCGCCTGTCCAAATACCCAACAGACCACCCACGCTGCCGACGAAATTCTCCCATGTCTGTGAGTCGACTTCGGTCATGAATGAAACCGTTCCGCTGGATGGATATTCGATTGTGATATTTGTCCATTTTTTCTTACCAATTTTTCTTATCATCGTAGCCATGGTTGTTATAGACAGATTTATATCGTAGCCCCATAGTGTACATGGTTGGATGCATCCTTCCTTGCACTGGTTGCGACTAGTCTCCGAATTGCAGGCATCGGGACACGTTTGACTGGAATAATATTTGGCGTCCTCACTGACATGCATGTGCTCACTGCCGTTTGGGTTCATGAAAATGATTTCTTTTTGGCATAAACCATCGAATTTATCTTCGTTGATCATCGAAGCGAAATTGATTGATCGACACGAACAATTTATCCAACACGCTGCTCTGCAAGCCAATTTGCACGTTTCATTAGTTTCAGCGGTAACTGCGTATTCTAAACACAGATTTGGTTTACTGTTCCTCGATGTACGTGCGTATGGCACGACGAGGATATTGTAGCCGTCATTCTCGCTCGATATTTCCAGACTTCTGTCGCTGAATCCATCTATGTTCGCAACTATCGGAGGCGCGAATTTAGTCAAATCTGTCGACGTATGGTTGTCGCCGATGTAGTACATAGTTTTGCGTTCGATCCAGCGAAACATGTACTGATTGTACTCTCGTTCTGTTATGAAATGTTTTACGGCCGAATAAGCTTCGTCGTAAACAGCGAACGATAGCCGTTTTCCTCGCAAACTCTCGCTGAAAACGTGTCGCTTCGACGAAAAATATTCATTCATATTTCGCTCGGAAATCACATAGCAGAATAGATAATAGTTGGGATATTTAAAAACAAATTCGATTTCATCGAAATACGTCTTGATATCGTACTCGCCTTGTATCGGTAGCGACCTTGCGATCAACTTGTAGAAAGCTGTTATAGTGGTAATGTTCATGTTGGCCATGGTTTTCACGAAATGTTTCTGCGCCTCGTCGACGTCGAACCACGTTTCAGAATTCACCCTGTGAATGTAACTTACAGCTATTAAAATATCCTCTTTCGTTAATTTCAAAACTTCAGTGGCTTTCGTCCAATCGAACCAAAACATCCACGGAAAGTAGCAAATCTTCAAAGGTGGGTAAAACATGTCTTCTTCTCGAGGCGTCGAAGCTACCGAACTGTACGGTTGATTGATGTACTGTTCAACCGATCGGTACATTTGAAAAGTAGTTATGATCAAAGACGTTGCTACTGTTACGGCCCAAATTACTGTCCAGAACTTGGATTTTGTTTGATACAGTTCAGCGAATCCGTGCAACGAAGTTCCTTTTGAATAGCGTTCATAGCCAAGTTTCCAGTCTACCGGCATTTTTGTCACACTAAACTACCAATCAAATTTAATCTCATGTAACTTTAATTTTTTTCGTATTAATTCGACACCTTTATTCTTAATTGGTAATTCTTGCCAGAATTCGTGGTTAGTATTTGCAAACGATATTCCGACGTTCGTAAATCTTTAATTTGCAAAATAATGGTAGTTTTTTACCGATTACCGGTAGTTTTAGTGCAGCGATGCTGATACAGCTGTATAGTCTTCTAGTGATAGTTTCCCATTTTTACAAGTAAGATGCTTTCAGAACATATTATTTAACAATGAAAAGTTGCAAGATTTCAAAAGTTTGCATTACAAATTTTGTCATTTATCAGTTGTGTTAAGAGTATCAAATTGAATTTGTACGGACATGTACCAAAAGCGTGTTAAAAGTCGGATTGTCGAGTGGACTGTGGAGGGCTGACTGTATCGGCATTATGTATATGGCTGTCTCTATATGCTTGACAAGGGTAATGGAACAATTATTGTAAAGGAAAAATCGTTTTACCGAACATTAAAACACAAGAAACACAACTGATTATGCGCATAAAACAAATAAAAGGGCGCAATTTCTTAAAATAATTAAACTTATTCCTTTTGAAATAATTAAATAATTAAATCAAAAAATCAAAAAATCCGTTTTCATTTATGAGCACGCGCGTAAGTACGAACAGCTTCGACTTCTTCGCATTGCAATGTCTAGAAAACAAATCAGAAATCGAGAAATTTGTTTTCGAAATCGTTTTCTGCGCCTCAACAGCGCTTACAGTGATCATTTTATCGCCTTGAGCTTCTCGAGTGATAACGGAATCTTTATCGCCAGGTTTCGTAGCTGTTTGCATTTGAACCAGTTTATTCCCGTCCATAGACCAAACAGTCTAGGAAATTTGTTTTATAGCAAACGAAGCTTGCGAATAAATCAAATTAATCAAACTATCTCCTACTTTAACGTGTCGTCCGTCGATGGTCGTCTCGTCCATCTGTTTATTCAATTGAAATTTGATTTCGGTATTTTTGAATGTGCTGTGAGTTTTGAACGAATAATCGCCGTTGTGCTTGACGATTTCCACGGACGGTTTCGTCGAATTGCCGATTTGTCGAGTAGCCCAGCCGACGCCTAATAAAAGTTTGCATAATTTACAAAGTTTCGTTTCGAGAGGCTAAACCAAAATCGCTTACCGATTTTTTGCATGTAAGCGTCGAAATTTTCAGAACTTTCCAATTTCCAGTAGCCGATTAATTTATCCATCGAAATAAACGAAATTTCAAGCTATCTATTGAAACAAACAAGCAAAAAGTTAATTCTGCCGAATCTAATCTTCCCAAGCGAGTTTGTATTTTTGGTGTAAAGTGTTAAATTCAGCGCATAGCTGAATTGTATTTTTTGCGTTTTTTGCAGACTTGCTTGCAATATTTGTGTCACCTCCCGTACCGAGTCCCTGTTTTTATCAACGTTCTATTGAAAACTTACAGACTTCATTTATTCACTACAAAACACCTACAAAATTATTCACCGTAAACGTTTTTTTTCAGACTGCGTAATTATGGTTTGTAAACCTTTCCAATAACAAATTATATGCATCGCTTGGCTTCCAAACAAGCTTCTTTGATATCGTATAATGAACAAAAAACAAAAATTAATTGTACATTTTAGCAGATTTGACGGCAAAAGTTAAAAACAAAATAATAAACGCATACCTCAAGCTGTGATTTGCTATTTTATACAAAATGTTTAGTGATTATTTCTGCCAAAAATCTTCGATAATTCTGCTGCTCGTCGCTGGATTTGCACGATATTGCACAACATTGATATGTCTGTCCAGTCGAGTTGTAACAGTTGCAGAGTTCGTTTCAGAATTTCGAGGTTTATTTTTTTGCCTGTCGAAAATATACTGAAAAATTTTGTACTTCTTAACCGACGCCGACATCAGCTTCTCTTCGGAAATCATTATCAGCAACGGTTGCAGCGATCCGTTCATCGAATTTATCAAAATTACAACGACGATTACGTTGACAGCGTTGGACGATTTATCAGTCCAGTACAATGAATAAGTGTAGAAATGCGAACAAAGCAGGCAAATATACAAAGTCGCGCAGCTGATAACGCTCGGCAACAATATCCTCGAAGTCACCAAGTTGTTCCAAATTTGATATCGTTCTTGCAGGCTGTGTCTGGCTGTATTTATCGACAGCACGATGGCTTTCTTGTTTTTCCAGTAAACTATGAAGTAAGAACTCAACGACAACGATAAGAAAATGATGTAACCTACAGCCGACGTATACAGCACGTTTTCGGTGCCGGTGAACGAAATGAAACAGTAGCACATGATTTGCTTCGTATCGCTGAACAAGAAAACATCCAAAGCGAACAGCGAAGTGTTGAACATACCCAAAAACCAAAAACTGCCCGAGGCGATTTTTATAGCCAAACTGCTGTGCTGAGGATCGGATATACTTTGCTTGATCGTAGCTGCGCACCGTTCGAATCCGATTGCGGCCATTGAGGCAAGAAAAGCGATTTGGCCAGTGGTGTACGGAACTTCGACCATGGCGCATTCGAGCCTGGTCGTACCGAATGTGCTGACGCCGAAAATCGAAATGGATATGTTGTATATCGTTCTCAGCACCGTACACCAATTCGACACCAGATTTCCCAAACAAGAGTTCAGCAACAGCAGTCGTACGTTGGCGTGGAATAATTGAAATCGGCGAATTAATTTGAACAGTACGACGTTAATCCAAATTGCAGCCAGTGAAAAAAATAACAACAATCCGGTGAGACATGAAAACGGCCAACCGAATTTCAAATGCTGGCAAGCATCCATCGAGATTGTGATGTTCGTTTCATTTGTTGATTTATAGACCAGCAACAGCTTATCAGCCATAGTTCAATGAAAATCAAGTTCTTGATGCTCAGCCAGTGCGAAATTGATGTTCATTTTTTGACACGAGGAATGGCGAAATTTATTTCATCTTGTTGATAATTAATGATAAGACAAGACGTCATTGTAAAACTTTCTGTAATCATCTTTCTCCGAACATTCAAATTGCACGTTTGTTTACAAAATTTGTAACGTCACGGAAAGTAGATGAAAACGTTAATAGAAAATCAAAAGTCGTGGCTGTTTTGTTGTTCTGCAGGAAGTATAATGATGTAAAATTGAAACTGCTAAGGTTTCAAAACTTCGACGCCTTCGCATCTAATTGATACTCCCTCTGGTCCGAAATAATAGTAGCAAACGTTATATTTTTTGCACTTGCATTTGCTACTATTATTTCGGACCAGAGGGAGTAATTTATTTTTATGAAATCTAAATATGCAAAACAGTTGATATTTTGAAACAGTGAAATATCGGGCAAACTTTATATGCAATTAGTTTAATTGTAACATATCAACGCTAATTGATTCGTAATGTTATGTTTGTTGCTTGATTTGCTCACTTTCACTCAAATTAACTTAATTATGAACAACAATCTTAAATCCACTTTTATTGTTGAAGAAATCATTTAACGCTTTTTCCAAAAGTTTTCAATGATATTGTTGCTCGTTGATGGATTTTGCTGAAACTGAACGACATTAATTATTCGATTGAATTTCACCGAAGAAATCGTTGATGTTGTTATTGCAGACTGATTTGCTGCTTCGACTTTTCCTGTTCTTTGCAAATTTTCAAATATCCAGCGAAATATTTGATACTTCAGCGACGCTGTGGTTCTCAGCTTTTCTTCGCATAAAATCACTAAAAACGGCTGAACTACCGAAGCCATCGATGAAATCAAAATCGTCACGAACATGATCAAGTTCACAGCATCAGGGAATTTGGAATACGTATATAATGAATACGTGTAGAAATTGGAGCTCAAAACGACGAAGTACATCAGAGAAAAACAAAGTAAGCTAGGCAACAACATCCTCGATGTGGCCAGATTGTTCCAAATTTGATATCGCTCTTGCAAGCTGTGCATGACTGTGTTAATCGATATGCCGACAGATTCTTTGTTTTTCCGATACACAAACAGGAACGAGCTCAAAGTAAGAAACAAGAACAGGACGAAAAACATTACAGTACAGTACAATAATTTGTCCGTGATTATCAGCGAAAGGAAACAATAGCAAACGACTTCCTTGTAGTTTGATAAGAAAATCACGTCCAACGAAAACAGCGAGCTAGTGCCGATGCCCAGGAACCAAAAACTAACGGATAAAATCCTAACGATTCTACTGCTGTTCTTCGGATCGGATATGTTCTGTCTTACTGTAGCTAGACATCTTTCGAAGCCGATCGCAGCCATCGACGAAATGAAAACCACTTGGCTGATGACGTAAGGTAGTTCGAAAATTAGACAGTCGATTTTCGTTATTTTGATGGAGTTCACGCCGACGATGATGATCGACAAGTTGTACAGCGATCTGGCTATCGCGCAGATGTTGGCAATAAGATTTCCCATGCAAGAATTCAGCAACAGAAATCGAACGTTGGCGTGGAACAATTCGAATTGGCGAATTAGTTTGAACAGCACCGCGCTGAGCCAGATGCCCAAAATTGAAAATACGACCAGCAAAGTAGTTGTAGTAACAAATTTCCAGTCGAAATTCAAATGATCACATTTTGACAAGTTTGACGATAGATTTGCCTGTAAAATTGCCATAATTTGCAAAGAGCAAGTCAACTTCAAGCATAGTAAAGTTCATTAATGTTATCATGAAGTGCGAAATTATGTTCATTCCAGCTGTTCACGTGTATGAAAGAAATTTTAATTTTTTAGATGACGTACATTTATTACGTGAGTCATCAACTGTAATTACAAAAATTCGACTTGTTTTTGTTAACTTTCATGACGAAAATTCATTTTATTTTGATACTGAAAGTTTATAAAATGCCGCTGACGACGTAAAATTTGTCTGCGGGACGCTGAAACGAGCAAAAATGTCTGCTTTCGTACGGGAAATGACGATTTGCAGCATCATCGGCCGCGTTTTAACTTGTTTTGCGCGAATTACGTAATAAAATGTCACTGGCAACTTTTCTATAAACAGCCTGTGTTCTATTTTGTTTTTACTTCGCCAATTTCGGCAAGTTTGCATTTTTTTTGCTCGTTAAATGGAAAACCAGTTGAAAGAAATGCTTCGGCGAGACAAAATCAAGCTATGGCTGCCGCCTTTCGCCGACGAAGAGTTTGCAGCCGTTAAATTACCCGAAGTATGCAGCCAACAAGTTCCGAAGTATCGGAGAATGATTTCCACGCTGCATTTGTAGGATTTGGTCGTAAAATACAGTTGCGAAAAAGGTTGGCCAATGGAAAGCGTCCTTCACTGTCTAACTCGTTTACAAACAACTTCCTTGTCGCGGATGATGGCTAACAAGCGATTTAACGAATTTAACATTGCGACGTTGTTCATTAGTTGCATAAACATGGACAATTCAATCTCAGAAGCGGATTCCGCGCAGCAGGTCTTTTGTGTGCAGACTGCCGTTGAAATTGCGTTTTTGGACACGTTTTTTGTTTTTCAGAGCGTTGAAGTTGCACTGACCGATTTCGGTAGACAGCTTAGGGAAATCGTTGGCCAGAAACTAAACTTGCCCCTGGATCATTTCAAATTAATAGCCGCCGGACGGGTCATAGAAGACGGGTCGATTTTGCAAGAGCAAGGCGTGGCTGTAAGTTTCAACTTTTTGTTAGCTAGCCGCGATTTTTATTCGATGATTTGTCGTTTTTTGCAGCATTTATCTGAAGTTTTATGTGTTAAATTGACGGCCGACGAAATCAACGATAAAAAACAAATCATCTGGCAAATGTCTGTTGATCAGACTCGACAAGCTGTCAGCAAACTGGCAAATCAAGGTAAATTGGATGAATCGGATTTATCAACCTTTTTTGACCTATTGAAGTTTCACTGCAGTTCAAATTGCCGATCAATCTGGCAAAACCTTGGAACTTCCTGACGAAGAGAAAATCGTAGGAAATCAATAACATATGGCGCTTAACTTGTTTAATATTTTACTGAAATCGCTTAAAGGCACTCAGCACTGGAATTGCTTTGCACGAAAAGGGCAAAAAAGAACTAAAAGCAAAACAAGTCGGCTTGGCTCTGTTGTGTTTCTTGGAAGCAGATAAAGAGTTCAGGTCAGTGAGAAAACTAGCTTTTAAATGATTCAGACGAGTTTTTTGTTGATTTAACTTCTGATTTTCATTGTTTTTTAGTCTCTGTCGTGGTTCGATACTTCAAGCGGTCGATAATTACGCGATTTTATGTTTGGATATTGTTTGGTGTTATTTGCAGCTGCAAAGCGTCAATAGCTTGCCAGATGCAGGTCAGTGCATTTTTTTTGTTTGCGCAACGAGAAATGGGTCGCTTTTTACGTTCATTCTTTTAGAACAACGACTGAACGAAGCCGAAAACGGATTTCGTCGATCGTACGGTCGAAATTTCGAACGTTTGGCTGTTTTGAAGCGAGGAGTTGAAAATGAAAAAGTTTTGATAATTAGATTGCAACTATTGCAAGGAATTTTGGCGTATTACAACAAGAATTACAAAAAAGCCTTTCACCTATTGACAGAAGTAAATCGAGTGAGATTTCTTGTCTTATTTCAAAGTTATCTCATTTTGCTTGTTAAGGCTGAAGCCGGAGTTCGACAGTTGGATGTTGATGGAGAAAAATTGCTTCTAAGTAAGACTATCTTTGCATTTTTATGAAGATTTTAATTTGGCTGGCGTTTCAGTAGTTCAAATGGGTTACACTGAAAGCGAGGCGAGGCTGGGCCTCCGGACCGCAAATGGAAACTTGGAGAATGCAATTCAACGAATTATTGACGACAAAGAGGTAAAGAAATAAAAACTCACTGGTTATGCTTGTAAATGGCATTTTTGCAGGAAGCCAAGAAACGACAGGAAGAAGAGCATAAAAAGCATAAAGAACGAAATGCCAAACAAAAATTGGGAAAAACAAAAAATGGCGAATGGTACAGTTGATTTCCGAGCAATTATGTGCGCTGGTCAAGTTGAAAACGCGTCGGTTTTAGGATCGACTTGACGAAGTATCGAGATTTGATTTCGATGGGATATCTAAAATCGTTGGCTGTCGAATCGTTGAAAGAATCGAATAACGATTTGAACGGAGCGTTGGAATTCTTGTACGCCAAACAGTCTCGAGGCGAAATAGTTAGTGGCTCAAACTTGGAAACGCCCGACGACAATTCAAACAGCGATGCAGCGACGTCGTTTAACTTCGAAGCTCGTTCGGCTATGCAGCAAGTGAGAAAATTTGTTTTTTCTTCAACATATCAGTGCATTAATGCTTCTTCAGTTGGCCGATATGGGATTCGTTTCGGATCAGATGATGGATATATTGAATCGAAATCGAGACGACACCGCCGGGGCCGTGAACGAATTCTTGAGCATGGCAGCGCCCTTGCTTCAGCAGTCCAACACGCCGATGAATTTAGATCAAGAGCAAGTCAAGAATCTTGCAGCCAAAGCGATTACCGAAGCACTAGAAGCGACCAAAAATTCCAAAAGAGGTTAGTCGTTGAAAGCTGTTAATTCGTTTCCAAGACCTTCGAAAGCTGCTGGGAAAACAAATTAATGCATGGCTAGTACATTTGCAGACTATTGTAGAACCGATACACAACTATAGACAGTCACTTATTTTTTTTGCCTTTAAAGATGTCAATGATGAAGCTGCTGCATGGGCTACTTTGGAAGAAGATGTACCCGACGATCTGAACGCCCATTTGGATGTGACGTTGGAAGAAGAAGAACAGTTTTTAATTATGTATAAAAATTTAATTTTGCCGCACCTTCAATGAAGAAACTTAACAGAATAAATTGTAAACAAGACGTGTTTGAAATGAAAAATAAACGAGATTTTTGTTTACAAGCTCGTCTGTTTGTCAAAAACTTGAAACAAGTTCAAAATTCATCTTTCAGTGCAAAGCCCGACGTGAAATTTGTTTAGTAATTCGCAAATGCGGCAAATTCATTAAATTTATAGACTAGCAAGTACACTATAGTCCATCTAGAATTAGCAATCAAGTATAATCACTGTAGTCACTGAACAATTCTATTGCTGAGCTGTAGTCAATGTACACCGCTGGGCAACTATAGTCACTGAGTAACTAGCATTCGGTTTCTATTTCTTATTTTGCAGGGTTTCGGTTATGAAAGTTTTTCGACCGTTATTGCGTCCGATTTTCAACTTAGAGCGCCGAAAGTTGATTCTGAGAACTTTTTGCTCGCAAGACGCTTCCGGCGACGAATTGAAGGCCTACATCGCTTCTCATTGGGACGACAGCGTTTCTAAGCACGATCCCTTAGTTGAACGACTGAAAGCCGGATTAGCCAATGGAGAGCGAGCATGTTTGTCCGAATCGATAACTCTCGTGGAATCCACGAATCCGACGAAGAAAGCTCAAGGCGAATACGTGCTCGTGGAATTGATGAAACGAGCAAAAAAGCGAGTCGAACGAAAAGGGCCAACGTCCCTCGCTTTTCGGATCGGGATTACCGGAAGCCCAGGAGTCGGAAAATCTTGTTTCATCGAAGCCTTGGGCAAATACTTGATTACAGAACAAAAAAAGAAACTGGCTGTCCTAACTGTCGATCCATCATCGCAGACCAGCGGAGGTATATAGTAGGAAGCATTGAGCCAGTGACTATAGTTGCCCAGTGACTATAGTTGTCAAGTGACTATAGTTGTCTAGTCTAGCGGCTATAGTTGATCGGTATTGTCACTTGGCTAGTGCAATTGTTTGTTAGCTTTGCAACTTTTTAGGCTCGATTTTGGGAGATAAGACCCGCATGCAAGAACTATCCCACGACCCTAACGCTTTCATTCGATCGTCGGCTACCCGAGGGACTTTGGGCGGACTGACCAGAGGAACGCACGAAGGAATAATCCTGTGCGAAGGCGCTGGTTACGATACAGTGCTCATCGAAACAGTAGGTGATACTAGCCGCTTTTCTCGCTAGCCACAACCAGTTTTTGTTTTTGACTCTCGTTAACTTCCTTCAAAGGCGTCGGTCAATCCGAAGGTACCGTGGCCGAAGTGGTGGACATGGTGGTCGTTCTAATATCGCCCAACCAAGGCGACGAGTTACAAGGCATCAAGCGAGGTCTCATGGAATTGGCGGACCTTATAGTCGTGACCAAGAGTGATGGCAACTTAGTGCCCGAAGCGAGGATGACCCAAGCGGAATTCGTGTCCGCCTCGAAGTTTATGAGGCACAGATTCAAAGTTTGGAAACCTCCAGTAATTTTGCTTTTTTAAAAGACAAATCTGTATCGTTGCTTCGGTGGCTAGTGCGATTTTTTGTTTTTCAGGTTCTCAGAGTTTCCGCGTTCACTAAGGAAGGTGTGCCCGAAGTTTGGCAGGCCATGGATAAATTTTGGCACACCATCGGCGATAGTGGCGACCTGTTGCGCCAGAGGAACAATCAGATGAGTCACTGGATGTGGAAGCACGTCGAAGGCGTCATAATGGACTTGTTTATGAGACATCCGGATGTGGTCAAGAAAGTACGCTCAGCCAGCAACTTTACGGTCGTGGCCAGTGAACTTTCGAGCAATTATTTTGTTTTTAAGGTACCAAATCTCGAAGACGATATTCGCCATGGTCACCTTACACCGGGATTAGCCGCTGAGGTGCTACTGAGAGAATTTTTGAAATTAAATTAGTTTTCATCAGCGAAGGTTGTACTTTTATTAAACTATCGAAAAAGCTCATTAAAACGAATACTAACAGAGGAAGACAGCACAAAAAATAGAAACGTAAAAAAATTATTATTATTATATCGTTGTATGATTTGCATCGTATTTCAAAACATTTACATCGGGATTTGACTGGATATCCTTTTCTGGATTTGGGATATCCTTCGCTGGGCTTTGGGATTCCTTTCTTGTTTTATCAGCTAGGCAGAGATTTTCCAAGGATTCTTTTTCCTTTCTCAGCTTATCAGTAACATCCATGATCATGTCGGCCGTCGGATGATTTTTCTTCCAGTCTCGTACAAGATTCTTGACTTCCCAAATCGTTACAGCGGCGCTCAGCGCAACGCCAGCGACGCCAACGGCCCCTGAAAAACAAAATAATCGTCGTCTAAATCAACTTATCAGTATTTGAATAACCTTAACAGCTACGAAGATAGTTGAACTATCGGTGCATTCGTCTTAGCTAGACGAATTCAATGGACGACATGAATTTTGTTTTATAAACGCCGTTTCGGGCGATTTTACCGCTGAGAACGCTCGAAGTGATTTCCGCCGCTGACATCGTGCCACTGGCCACCATCGACGGATCTTTGATCAGCCGCGCGAACGTCAGCAACTCTGCTCTGGTCATCCCTTCGACGGCTGTTCTGCCGATGCCCAGCGTATTGGTCAACGTGTGCGAGCCGACGGCGGCGTTGGCAGCCACATCGGCTCCGGCGAGCGAAGTGCTAGCGGCGATCGACGCTTTGATCGCTTCCGACGTGATGTTCAGCGCTGTGATGTTGTAGATGATTTGCAAAGATCCATCTTTCAAGTATTTCAGGGTTCCGAAAATTGCGTCCTCCTCGTTGATTCCGTCCTTTTTCAGCATGTCGACGATGTAGCGAATGTTCTCGATCATCGCTCGAAACTTCTCCGCCGCTTCGTCGTGAGTTTTCAAAAGTAGTTCCAACTTTTTCACGTACGCTTTACTTTTGAATATATCCGATATATTCACGGAAACGTTGGTCACCGTGCCGGCGATCAACACCGCCGTCGACGCGACGTTCAGCCACAGTGATTGTCCGGCTAGAAAGAGAAAATCGTTCGTTAGGCTTATCGAAAAACAAATTTCGCGTCACGGCGAGCGACAAATCACGACGAAAGCTGTTACAAAATGGATAAAAGTTACCCGAAAGCATTGTTCAAGCATCTAAAACGTTTTTCGGAGTTAAATTTAACGAAAACTAATGGCGGAACCGTTTCGGACACAGATTTACCTGTGAAAGGTGCCAAAACGAGTCCTCCGATTTGTCCGGCGATCGCCGCCGTCGTTGCAGAGGTTCCGGCGACTTTCGCATACTTGGACCGTTTTCCGTGTCGTTGAACTCGTTTCGTAAGATCCTCGAGCATTATAATTAATTTTTCGTCGGTGGTAATTACGTGATTTATGCAATTTAATATCTCGTTATCCGTTTCGCACGTTTGCTGAGGTATCGAGTCGACTTTTTTGAGAATGTCGAATTCGCTCTCGCTCGGCTTCAAATCCAAAACGACACCCTCCGGCTCTTCGTTTGTCATTTTTTAAATCCAAAATATGGCAGTTAATTAATGTAAAATGCTCAAAAACAAGCAAAATTTCATGTAAACTCGCAGGACATATAAACGTAAACCGCAATTTTCAGTTACTTGCGCGACGTTTTCCTCGGCTGACCGAGCAAACTTCGAGAACGCAGGAAACTTTTTGTCAATAAACTACTTTGCGAACATCCAGTTCTACTTTTTATTATTTGTGACGTCATTTTTTCCTTTATTTACAACCGCCCTATTTTATGACTCATTTGTTTGAATGAATCATTAAATCGACGTTTTTTTGCGTAGTAGTTAGATGCTGAAAGTAGATCGATTTCACGCAAGTCAAACAAGGTTTCTGTCATCCATTAATGAATATTCTTAAAATAGCAAGTCGGTGAGATTCGCTGGTGTCTTGAACTCCCACATGTTATAATTGTAGACGGTCAGCGGCAAATTAGCCGGGTGATATTTACAAGCTAATATTTCGTAAATCAAAGCTTCGCCGAACTCTTGCGTGAAATCGTCGTAAATGTGCAGCGCTAATTTTGTAATATTTGAGGCAAATCGTTTCATGCGTCTGCAGTCGGAGACGATTTATTTAACTGAATGACTATTTCGGATAGTAACAGACTTTTCGAGATCATTTCACACAAATCACTTAATCGGATATTTTGCTTGCCGCCTACTTCGAAGAGAAATCGACGCAAATTTAGCAAGCATAAATTCTTTACGATTTCACTGATGCTGCCCTTGACGTAGTAAATGAAAGCCAACTGAACTGTGGAATTCAGACTCTGCAAATATCTTCGCACCAGTAGTCGATCGTTACTGATTTTCGAAGTTTCCAACAAGCAACGGTGATTGACAACAGCTTCAGATATTTTGCTATCGGCTGCTGCGCTGCCGGGTCGGCTGTCGACGGAAATCGAAATATTCAAATGTTAGCGATTTATGTAAACGATGGAAAAAATGAAGGAAAAAAGCTATTTCCTCCCTCGGAGATCTTCCGAAAACAGTAAACTTTTGCAGATCATCTGCAACGTTGCGAATTAACATCGTATTCAAATCCGCTGGATAATGTCGCTGAGTGTTAATAAGCGTCAATACATCGCAACAGATCAGCGACAGTAAGCAATTGCTTGGAAACAAAAAATAAATAAGCTTTCGCAATTAATCATGCACTAATCAAGTGCAATGTAATCAAATAGAATAAGGTGATTTACTTCCAGCGCTGCTAGATTTAGCTTGTTTCTTCGGATCGGCTTCGTGACAGCGGAATTTAAATCGAAATTTAAACACCGGGCCTGATGTTAATTTATCCAAGTTTTGCGTTCATAAACTATTCGAAAACAAAAAAAACGAAAAAGTTTCAGAAATAACATCAAAAATGACAGGTAAATGCTAGCAAATTTGCTAAGGACACTGATGAAAACGTGGAAAATCCTTCAAACGACACGTACATGAAATTTGTAGCTGATATAAAACGCTGTGTTCTTGCAGCGTTGATTTCCGCTCTTACCAGCAAAAATGTGTCTGCTGGAACAGTTGTCCAGTCAATAAGAATAAAGATAAGCTATTCAGTTCAAGAATGACACCTGATAGCATCACATTTAAGGAACTTTCATCAAAAATTTTTAGCAAATCTACAATTCAAACTATGGTCTTTTCACAACTACAGGTGCAATAAAAGTACAGTAAGAAAAAGGTTAAAATTTAGAATCCGTATTCAGATATTGATTTAAAACGTGCATGATAATTAGAAATGCGGTTTGCCGTCTACTTGAATTTAATTGCATACTCGAAAATCATCAGCTGAATACGGGTTGCAAATATCGACTTTGGATTACTGTACTATTATTGCAGCCTCACTTGTGAAAGAACGTTATGTCGCAGATCGCGATGAACCTGGTGATTTGCATCGCTGCGCTGACATGTTCAGTTGAGTCCTATCATTTTGGATATTTTCAGATTTTAGTAGAGTCGATCAAAGTTTTTATTCAACATTAATAAAGCATTGGATTCTGATTTTACATCAGCAGTGACGAGTAAAATTGTTGTATGAGCTGCATTCTTGTGAAATTATTTCAAAGACTTATTCGTTTGCACAGCTTTTTTGCAGATGCAACGGATTTCATCGTGATTTATGTATGGGTGCAGGGTTTTATAATTCTTCTAACTTTTGCTTTTTACAGAATGTGTTGATAAAACTTGCAAATCATTTATTTATCCACAAAAATATTATACAATTCAAAGAGCTAATTTTCTCCACTGGCCGTACTTGAAATTTATGAAACACGTGAATTAATGATTTTATTTCATCCTTTCAAGCACTTCGTAAACAGCTCTTTCCAAATTCAAGAACGATTTAGCTTGGAAATCCTGAGCCGTGTAAATTAACCCGTTTCGGAGATATGCGAAAGATAAATTTTGATGAGGATCGTATTTAACATATTGGCCACCGTAACCTGGATGGCCGATTTGATATTTTCCCTGCAAAAATAAAACAGGATCATTGCAAGTTCAGCGAACAGTTTGGCATAAAGTCAACATCGGCATGCAGCAATTCGGTCCATCAACCATGAGAGAGGGCACAAAAAAAGCCACTGGCTCAGTTGTTTCTAATCTCATTTTGTAAACGTAAACTTAGTTCTGATGAAGCTGATTGATTTACCGACATAATGAGCAAATCGAACCGATTTGATTTACTGATTTGTTAGGATATGTTTGCGACAACTATTCCTTACTTGAGGGTTTTTTGTATGATAAAATCCCCACCCCCAAGTTGTAGTTGTATGCATAGTTAATTCGACTGTATTTATCCAAAGTGGTTGCAGCAAAATATCCAGCGTCGATTTCTTTATTAACTTGCCCGAATCGACAATGCTGAACAATTTTGCTAAAGCTCTGGCTGTACCAATTCCATTTGCAGATCCGATTTCCAAAGCGTGCAATTCCGGATCATTGAACACATTTTCAGTCTATAAAGTAAATTAGCCGGACCAAATATAGAACTATCGGTCACCGGCTAGATTACCATCCATGATTCATCCAACCACTTTTGATTCGCGTTCATTCGTTTCTGAATCGAATTCGCCGGCTGGCTGTAAATTTTGTATCCGAGTGACATCACGTCCAAATCAAATGTGTAACCGATCAAAGTTCTAATGGATGGCTTCTTTAACTTTGTAACGCGATGTTCAAGTTCAGGCGGAAGTCCGATATGGAAATCAATCCCTGAAATCGTAATGGATAGTCAACAACCATTCGCGATGTTTGATTTCTTGTAACGATTACCATAGGGTTCAGCGATTTCCTCGCGAAAAAAATTACCCAGGCTGCGTTTTTTCGGATCTACCCGTCGAAGCAGCTGATCCACCAGCCATCCGTACGTTATCGAGTGATAGCCAGTTGCAGTGCCGACTTGCCAATTCGGCTTTTGATTTTCAAGTACAACACTCATCTTCGTCGCATCCCTAATCGTCTCGAATGTGATTGGTTCATCCAGCGCTACGAGTCCGGCCTGAAATAAGTTCACTTGTGAAATCAGATTTCGCGCGATAGTTCCAATTTCTGCGATACTTCGTGCGTGGCAAGCATCTTGATTGTGGTTTTCGATTTGCCATTCTTTCCATATTCTGGCCAATAGCTTATTACGAGATCGTCGTAAGAAATCAATCCGCGATCAACTAAAATCGCCAAACACAGGGCGCAGATTGACTACAAGAAAAAAATTTCGCAGCGGTCGCAGGCAGGTTTCGCGACAAATTCTATAAAAAGTCGCTGAGCTACGAAATTAATGGGTGAACTATCGTCTAACAAACTAACTTACTTTTGTAACCGAATAAACGACTGTAAGGGTGTTTTCTTGCCATTTTTTGCCAACATCGGAATCAGCATAGCCTCCCCACAAATCCGCAACCATTTTTCCTTTGTGATAAACTGAAAACGTTGAACCTTCATTCTTTTCCAAGCCATTTTTAAAGTTTTTCCTGTTGGAAGATTGCATTCAGTAAAAAATCTTTACTAAGTTACGTTTCAATTTTTTACTCGAATGCTTCCAGTACAGGCTCGAAACCGTGTTCAACCCATCCATGAATCCCGTTCGCTTTCGAATTATTGGCCAGCAAAATGCTAATGCTGCCAGCATAATATTGTACGGCGAAATAAACTATGAGCGACACAACAATAAAAAGTGGAACGGAAAAAAAGAAAGGCAACGGAAAAATAACAAATAATAAACAATACGAGCTAAAATGCATCTCACAAGTCGGAAACTTTAAAAACTGACCAAAATAACAATGAAAAATAATCAAGTAGTTGGAAATTGTGAAATCTGCCAAAGCATTTTGTTTTCTTGTGCCAGAAACGCAAATGGTACATTAAACAAAATACTGGTTATGAAATAAATTTATTTATAATTGTTCCAGTTTTGAATCTATACTTTGAATCTATGTTTGGTCTTCTAGAGTCACATATTTCGAATTGCTTGCACAAAAACGCAAGAAAATAATTTTCTTACATACACGATTAAAAAGAAACTTGAGTTTGTTGTGTTTTTTTGCCAGAAAATGAGTTAGCAAGCGACTTTATGACAATTCAATATACTCTCCCTTTCAAGAATAAAAACTTGTTTGGTAAATTGTCACTGCTAGTGATTTTTTTTGTTTTCGACAAAGATTCAATTGGAAAAGACCTTTATTTTTGTTTTCAACGACACAGAGTCGGTCGTAACAATAAATACAAAGAGAAAAATGACAACGATTTTCGTTATCTTTTCTTCTGTAGAACTTCGTACACAGCCTTTTCCAAATTCATAAACGATTTGGCTTGCAGGTTTCCGCCTGTGTATATCAAGCCATTTCGAAGATACGCAAAACTTAGCTTGTTACGATGATCATATTTAACGTATTGCCCACCGTAGCCAGGATGGCCGATTTGATGATCGCCCTGCAAAAAAACGAAAATCAACAGCGATTTAGTTTGCAAGCACTTCTGAACTCACTATTTCCTCGCTGCAACTGATCAAGCATGCAATGAACAAGTTTAGTTGCATGAAAACTAATTTATAGCGCTGGCTAACTTACATCAGGATTTTTCGTATGATAGAAACCCCACCCCCAAGTTGTAGTTGTATGCATCGATAGTTCAACCGTATCAATCCAAACGGGCTTCAACAAATTAGCAAGTGTCGTTTTGTTGATCAATTTTCCTGAATCGACGACACAAAATACTTTCGCTAACGCTCTCGCTGTGCCGATTCCAGCGAAATATTCCAATATGTGGAAATCTGGATTATTGTAGACGTTTTCACGCTGCAATCAAAATTCGATGAACTACAGTTGAAATAAATCGAATTTGAAATTTACTCTCATCGATCCTTCTAGCCAGTTTGGATTTCGAAGAGCTCTCCTGATAACTGAATCTGAATTTTGGCTGTAAATATTGTATCCGTATTCCAACACTTCGAAATCGAATGCGTATGACAATAAGGTAAATATCGATGGCCTTTTCAGCCTAGCCATGCGATGTTCAAGTTCACGCGGAAGTCCGATGTAGAAATCGATCCCTTGAATGAAGAATGACAAAACAACAGCCATTCTCGATTATTGCTTTCAATTTACCGTGCGGTTCAGCGATTTCCTCGCGAAAAAATTGCCCTAACCGTCGTTGTTGCGGGTCAATCCGTCGAATCAACTGATCAATTAACATGATATATGTCGTCATGTGATATCCAGTCGCTGTGCCGATTTCCCAATTAGGTTTTTGATTTTCAAACATTGCAGCTATGATTTTCCAATCTTTCATCGCCTCGACTGTTATTGGCTCATCCAAAGCGACCAAACCGAGCTGAAATATGTTTTATTTCACTGTAAATCAAGCAATTATTGTTGCCAAATGACTAGTAGCCAGTGACAATAGTTCTCAAGCAACTATAAATGTCAAATTGTGGTGCAGAGATATTGACTTCGTGGTTGGCTAACATCTTGACGGTTGCTTTATCTTTGCCGTGCTTTCCGAATTCGGGCCAATAGCTAATTACGAGATCGTCGTAGGATACCAAGCCTCGATCAACTAACAGGGCGACGCACAGAGCGCAGATTGACTGTTACAAAACAAAAAAGATGCTTGCTAGTGATGATATTTGGACCAAATTTACATTTCTCACTTTTGTCACAGAAAAAGCAACTGTCAGCGTATTTTCCGACCATTTTCTATTAGCTTCCGAATCTGCATATCCTCCCCACAGATCGGCGACCATTTCGCCATCATTGCAAACTGCGAACGCGGAACCTTCTTGATCCAAGCCGAGGTCAAAATTTTGCCTGTAGAATGTATTGACCTTCTAGTTTTCATAAATTTTTGAAATGGTCCCCTCACTTGAAAACTTCTCGGACTCTTTCGAAACCGGGTTTAACTCGGCCGTCGATTTCGTAAATTAATTTTTGTTCGTTGAAGATAAAGAAAACAATTCCAATCGAACAAGTGACGACAGTATTTTTAATAAATCCCATATTTAGGAGTATTTCAATACATTTATTTTGTTTTCGATTTACGGTTTTGTGCACTTTCGCAAAACAGAGAGATTGACATTTCATGATTCAAAGTGGGTCATTGCCAACTGTTTTCATGTGTTAATACATCGCGTAAACTCCATGAAAAAACAATTAAAAACAAAAATATTGCCTAAATATTACACCAAAGTGAATGAAATCCGATCTCTTCGGATTCCTAATTCTTCACTGAAAAATGAACGCTTTCAAAAAGATCTGTGTCAATAATTTACTGTCCTTGAATAAAAAAATAACTATATTTTTGTCTAATTGAGCACATAGCAAGCAAAATTCGGTTATCTTTTCTTCTGAAGCACTTCGTAGACAGCCTTTTCCAAATTAATAAACGATTTAGCTTGCAACTTTCCGCCGGTATATATTAAGCCATTGCGAAGGTAAGCGTAACTGAGCTTGTTATGAGGATCGTATCTCACGTACTGTCCACCATAGCCAGGGTGTCCGATTTGGTAATTGCCCTGAAAAAACAAAAAATATTAATTGAAACAAGTCTTCCAGCGCGATTTCCGAGCTGTAAGCATTATTCGAGCATTCTCCTCGAAAACATTGAAAGCAAACAAATTATAAACACTAGCCATCGATTTACCTCTGGATTTTTCGTATGAAAGAAACCCCAGCCCCAAGTTACTGGTGTTCGAAACGTTTGCTCGACTGTATCCACCCAGATTGGCTTTAGCAAGTTTTGGATTGTCGTTCGATTTATCAACTTCCCCGAATCGACTACGCAAAACAATTTCGCCAACGCTCTCGCTGTTCCGATACCGGTGAACGAATCCAACGCGTGAAAATCAGGATTATTGTGAACAATTTCTCGCTGCAATCAAAAACTGCTGGTATTGCAAGTCGAAAAACAAAATAATTGCCATTTGCAATTACTCTTCGAGATCCTTCTAACCATCTTGGATTTCGCAGCGCTTTCTTGGTAATCGAATCCGAACTTTGGCTGTACACGTGATATCCATTTGCAAGCACTTCGAAATCCATCGAATATTGCAGCAGCGTTTTTATCGATGGTCGTTTCAGCCTCGCAACGCGATATTCAAGTTCCGATGGAAGTCCGATATAGAAATCGATGTCTGAAAACAAAAAATGCGTCAGCGTCGGCGAGTTGTAAGTTGGATTTTTGATTTAGCGATTTACCGTAAGGCTCGGCGATTTCATCGCGAAGAAATCGGCCGAGACTTCGTTTTTTCGTATCGACTCGTCGAATCAGCTGATCGCACAGCATCAAGAAAGTTGTCATGTGATATCCGGTGGCTGTGCCGATTTTCCAGTTGGGAACTTGATTTTCGAGCATAGCGCTCAACTTCCGCCAATCTTTCGCAGCTTCGTACGTGATCGGTTCATCCAACGCAACGAGTCCAAGCTGTTCAGAGAGATAGTTCTTGAAAATGGCCTTGTAAGCGACAAGATAAACAAAATTTCTGTATACTTCGTGACTAACTAACATTTTCACCGTCGCTTTCTCTTTGCCATGTTTTCCGAACTCTGGCCAGTATTTTGTAATAAGATCGTCGTACGATAGTAAGCCACGATCAACTAACATTGCAACACACAGCGCACTGACAGCCTGCAATAAAAACAAAATAAATGGCGCGCCTAAGGCGAAGATCGATTCTCGTACTCACTTTAGTCGACGAGTAAGCGACTGACATGGTGTTTTCCGCCCATTTTCTATCCGAATCCGAATCCGAATACCCGCCCCACAGATCCACAACCATTTTCCCATTGTGACAAGCTGCGAACGATGATCCTTCTTGATCTAAGCCATCGTCGAAATTTTGTCTGCAAATCGTATTAACGAACATTCGCCGTCAGCTTACCAAGTGGTTTATTTACTTGAATATTTCTCGAACAGATTCGAATCCAGATTCGACGCGACCATCGATTTCGTAGTCTAATTTTTGGTAGTAGACGATGAAGAATATTATTGCGAATAAAGCGGCTATGACAGCACAGGTAATCCGCCCCATCGCCTCACGTTTTTTGTTTTATCCTCAACGATACAAGCAAAATCTATTTATTGTTGTTTGACTTGTATATACGTTGAAATATCAGTTCGACGCTGTTTGTATACTTTCAAAAATATCACCAGTTCGGCACTGTCTAAACAAAGCTTGCGTCAACAAAACGACAGTTTCACTCCCAAAATGGATGCACAGCATTTTCGATTTAAAATTCTTTCAAAATTTACTTCAGGTAAAACAAAAAACAACCAAAAAAGTTTAAAAAGAAACAACAATAACAGCCAGTTTGAGAATTTCATTAAAACTAGGATAAAACTAAAAAGATAAAACAAAATTATAAAAATAAATATCAACTATAGACACAATAATATGATAAAAAATTGCAATAAAATTTGAAATATCCGTTCATAAATTCGCTATCTTTTCAGCGCAAGCACATCGTAAACAGCTTTCTCCAAATTAATGAGCGATTTGGCTTGCAGACTTTGGCCAGTGTATATCAAGCCGTTTCGAAGATATGCAAAACTAAGTTTGTACTTTGGATCATATTTTACGTACTGTCCACCGTATCCAGGATGTCCAATTTGATAATCGCCCTGCAAGCATAAATCAACGTTGAATTGTTGTAGGTCGCTGCAACTTCAGCGCAGCAATATATCAATTGTAGCGACTTCTGTCCATTTGTGTCGCTGACGTATTTGCAAACAAATTTCGCGCACTGGCTAGCGTCTTACGTGCGGATTTTTTGTATGATAAAAACCCCAGCCCCACGTGGCTGTCGTATGCATCGTTAGTTCGACTACATCAATCCAAACCGGTTGCAGCAAATTAGCAAGCGTGGTTTTGTTGATTATTTTTCCAGAATCGACAGCGCAATATAATTTTGCTAGAGCTCTGGCTGTTCCGATTCCGTTAGCACCACCGATTTCCAATCCGTGCAGCTCTGGATTATTGAATGAATTTTCGCGCTAAAAACAGCATTTTTATTTATAATGGCTGGTTTGCAGAGAAATCGTGCTTCGATTTACTCGATATGAGCCTTCTATCCAGTTTGGATTTCTGAACGCCTTCTTTATTATGGACTCTGAACTTTGGCTGTAAACACGATATCCTTGAGCCAGCACTTCGAAATCGAATGCGTATTGCAACAAAATCTTAATCGACGGACGTTTCAGCCTTGCAACTCGATATTCAAGTTCAGTGGGCAATCCGATGTAGAAATCAATTCCTAAAACAAAATAGGAAAAAATTATCAGCCATTTTTGAAATCCGATTTCCGATTTCGATTTACCATGAGGTTCGGCAACTTCTTCGCGAAAAAATCGCCCGAGGCTGCGTTTTTTCGGATCCACTCTACGAAGAACTTGATCAACGAGAAAGCCGTAGGTCAGCCAGTGATATCCGGTGGCAGTGCCGATATCCCAATTTGGTTTTTGATTTTCCAGCATGCTGCTCATCATCTTCCAATCTCGAATCGATTCGAATGTGATCGGTTCATCCAAAGCCACCAATCCAGCCTGAAACGAATTCGTGCCGTATTCATTCACTGGACAGCACGAAACTTGCGCTTGCTAACTTCGTGAGTGGCAAGCATTTTGATCGTTGTTTTCTCTTTGCCATTTCTACCGAATTCCGGCCAATATCTGATTACAAGATCGTCGTACGATATCAAGCCTCGATCAACTAAAATTGCCAGACACAGAGCACTGACCGACTACAATAGAAAACAAATTGAATCAACGCCTAAGGTGCGAGCCGTTTTTGAAAATCCGCTCACTTTTGTCACAGAATAAGCAGTAGTCAGCGTGTTTTCCGTCCATTTCCTATCTGAATCCGAATCTGCATATCCTCCCCACAGATCCACGACAATTTTTCCATCTTGGCAAGCTGCGAAAGCTGAGCCTTCTTGATCCAAACCATCATCGAAATTTTTCCTCCACAAAAACAAACAGTGAACTATAGTATCATAGTGAACTATAGTTGCATTGGAACTATAGTCACTCAACTATAGTCGTATGCCAACCATAGTCTCTTGTTATAGTTATAGTTATAGTTATAGTCAATTACTGGAACGCCTTTCGAACTGATTCATATCCTGGTTCGACCCGTCCGTCGATTTCGTAAACTAATTTTTGGTCGTAAATCAAACTGATAACGATTCCAACAGTTCCAACTATGGCCGCACTTTTTAGAAGTCCCATTTATAAGGATTACAGTTTTATCATTAAGTTATCACCATAACTATTATTATCACGGTAAAGTTTTAGTAGTTTGAAAGTGCGCAATTACAAAACATCCCAGACGACTTTCTCGTCTTGAAAATGTCAACATCGGTGACAATATTCGATCGAAACCAGTCAAAACTAGTTTCGCGCGGCATTGTCGGTAAAAGTTTTCATTTTTACTACACGTATAGAATAAATTCAATGGCATTGAATGCCAAAATAGGTTACACGATAACATGTTTTCAAAATATGCATTAATAATAATAAAAAACTACACAAAATTAGCCGATTTTGAATATAATAAGTGTTTATTATTGTAATACAAAGGCAAAGGAGAATGAGTGTTGTAAAACTAATGCACATGTTGAACTGTCGTTGAACATGAGCAATAGTTGCAATTAAACTATATAGTTGCAAGTGAACTATAGTCGGTCGCAAATTGAACTATAGCGTGCAAGAAATCTAAACTACCATCGCCTTTGTACACAAATTTTTTTGTTAATTATTCATTATTTTTCGTCTATGGTTGGCTTTTTCTCGCAACGCCTTTAATCCAGCTAGGACTTTGACCCGATTTCCATTCTTCGAATTCTTTCTGCAAAAGCAAATTTCGTGTCGTCTCGCAATGATACTCCAGCAAAAAATGTACACTATGTATCTCTTTACCCATAATCTAGCTTCTTCTACTTTGATAGCTTCGTCGGCTTTCTTCTGAGCATTCATTTTTCGTTTCCATTCGGGAAGTTCGACGCCGGTTTTTGGTCCGTGAGTTGCAGCGGCTGTCATGAATTTCTCAGCTGTATATTCTCGTTTGATTCGTTCGATTTCAGCTTTGATCTGCAAAAAGTAAAATCAGCATCCATTTGAAGCGAAATTTGCAACGTTTCCAAGCAAAATCAAGCAACGTGCACTCGAAACAACTTTCGTTGCATGAAAAGCACAGAACTGACTGGCTATTGATGTAGCCTTGCACTAAAAGCAACTTTGCTTCCTAGCTAGCGACTTTCAAGAAATAGCCAGTTATTGTCGCTTGAAAGGCGAAAAAAGTGACTAGCTATTCATGTTTCCAAGCAATAAGAGAAACAAGTCGATAACTGCAAAAAGCTGTCCGCCGCTCACCTCAGCCTCTTTACGGATTTGCGTCTGCTTCTTTTCCTCCTTCAAATCTTTCAACGTTTTCACGCCGTCGCTGTCGACGCCGACCGATTTCAGCTGAGCGATAATCGCGTCGGTCTTAATCCGCGTCGGCGAATCTAAATCCGGACGTTCTTTGTCGATGCGTCGACTGGGCGACAAACCTTCCTTGAGCTCGACGAAAGCTGTATTCTTTTGCGGCTCATCGTAACCTCGACTGGTTTCGTGAACGGTCTGCTGTTTGATTTCGATGATTTTCGGTTCGCTGTACGTCTCGTAGTGAGTGCTGCTTTGTTGCTGTGGTTTTTTGACTTCGATATTCAGCTTGACTTCGTGCCGCTCGTGCAACAGTTCCATGGTAGTTTCGCGATCCACGTACGACTGCTGATGTTGTTGCTGCACTGGCTTCTGATGCTGTACCGGTGCCACCGGCGATTTGCCACCTTTATTTTTTTGCTCGATTTCATTCACCGTCTGCACCATTTGCCGTACCGTGTTCAATTCGCGATGATGTTCCTTCGGATCGATTTCTCCGTCTTCTACTTTCTGCTGATGATGTTCCACGTGATGTTGCAGCGAATGCTGATCCTGATGAACGTGCTGCTGCTGCCCTTCGGCTTTCTGCTGATGATGTTCCACGTGATGTTGCAGCGAATGCTGATCCTGATGAACGTGCTGCTGCTGCCCTTCGGCT